>CAKNWW010338180.1:0-11292 GCA_932074435.1 Andricus kollari | reverse complement strand
TTTTTTTTTTTTAAGAAATCATGTAACTTCTTTATAATTTCCACCTTTTTTTAGTTCACTGACATTGATCAAGATGATTAATATATACTTCAATTGAACAGGACTTCATATTTTTCATTTTCGTTTAGCAACTATAACATAAGTTCGTGTAAGTTTTTTAATAGTGCCTAGGTACAATAAATCGATTACCTCGAGTTTCTCCGTTTGAGATGCGAAATGCTCTAGGAAAGAAGAAAATGAATAATATAAATTTAATTACCAATAACTTTTAAGACCAATTTTCATCCAGAAACTAATTTTTGTTAAAAATACTTTTTTTAATTTGTCATCTAATGCCTTTTACTAGAATTATTTGTTATAACATAATATATTTACAAATTATATTCAATAAAAGGAAAAATTCAAGTCTATATATTCTTTTGCAAAAAAAATTGGGAAACTATTGATAAGTCCAAAAAATTGCTTTCGCATTATTTATTTGAAAGGATTTAACTTTTCGTAAGTGCTGCAGCAGTGGCATTGTCATTTTCTCGGAATAGCGATACTAGAAAATTTCTCCGTATGATGTTTTCCGCGAACTGCGTCCTATATACCCTATACGCAGGGCCAAAACTCACATGTGTACAAAATATTAGTCTATTGATGACACTGGAGTTCCAGATATCATGTCTAAAAAAGCGTCGTAGCTCGTTATTTTCTATTAGAATAGTTAATAGATTGAGCTTTAAGCTGTTATTTTAGGTGTCTTGTAAAATATTTTGCATTGTCATTAGTAGCTCGTCAGATAACGTGAACAATTATGTATTTCGGGTCACAAACGGAGGCATTTTTTAAATTCATTTAAAACTGAAAATATTTCTACAGCATTTTCTGGGAAATTATCTTATTATTATGAAAAAAGCGGCCCATTGTAGTGACATTTTCGCATAATTTTTACATTTAAATGTTTTTGTTCACAATTAAAGAAAATATGCATCATATTGAAAAATGATCTGAAGAAAACTCGTGGATCTTTTTCAGGTGAATAATTGTATTCTCAAACGTTTTTTCGTATCTTGCATAGTTTTACCGTAAATCTAATATTGTATTGGTAATTATATGCAGATTGATCCCATCTTTAAATTGTTTTGCATGGTTCAATTGAAAAATAGTCACAATCCGCTGGACTATACTGTTCAACAACTTTTCCAAAAGGCGAAAAAAACGATTTTTTGTTGTTATTTTCTGACCCCGTTTTTTTCAAAAAATTTGACATGATGGATTATTTTCGTTTTAAGATTCGCAATCTACGTGAAAAAACTCTATAGGAATGATATCTAACGATATAGAAACCCTGTTGACTTTCCGTTTATCACAGTATTAGTGTCGGACTGTGAGTAAGCGCCCAAGGCCGCCAAACCCGTCCCCGCTCTGCAGTGGCGAGTCGAGCGCTCGAGCGCAAATACTCAAACCTCGATATCTCGAAAACTAAGCCCCATTAGATCGAAAGAAAAAATACGCCCCTAATGGATTTTGATGTACTTTCATCCTGCAAAGTCCCAGTCAAGTCGGCGATTCCCATCTCGCGTCCTCTCCTTGTGAGTTAAAAAATAATTTTGTACCGTGATTATCTAGAAATTCGAAAAGAGTTGATAAAAGTTCTGTATAATATAATTTTTCAATCATGAGGCGAATGAAATGTAATTTTTCAAATGACATACATAATTCTTAATTTTTTTCAAACGAAAATCTATTTTTACTTTAATTGCTATATTGTTGTTATAAAATACGTCAAAATTAAAATATTTTTGTAATTACTACCTAAGCAAGCTTTCAATTCGAATATTTTAGGATCATTTAATAAATAAACTGTGTTTTTAAATATCAGAGCATACTTTACAATTATTATTTACTCATATTTTCTAAATTTTATAGTCATAATCTACATATGAGTTGACAAAAATTTTCTTACAAATTTTAATTTATTTAAAAAAAAATTTGAAAAATTGTTTTATTAGAAACAAAGTAGACAAAGTAGACGCTTTTAAAGACTCTTTTAAAGAATTATTAGGAGGTGAAGCTATAGGGCACCAGAACTGCGACATAGAACATAATGCATTAGAAAACCTAATTGCGAAAGTCTGTGTCTCTGAGGTAAGAGATATAATTTAGAACTCAAAAACGGTAAGGCTGCTGGTGTAGAAAGTGTTAGCGTTGAAATACCTAAATACAATGGTGAGTACATACCTCACAGGTTGTGCGAATTGATAAACTTATGTATCGAGATGGGAGAAGTCACAGAAGACTGGAGAAAAGCGAATATCGTACCAATATACAAAAGGAAGAGAAATAAAAGCAACTGCAATAATTACAGAGGTATCAGCTTATTGAGTACCATAAGTAAAATATATATTCGCACAACCTGTAAGGTATGTACTCACCATTGTATTTAAGCATTTCAACGCAAATACTGTCTACACCAGCAGCCTTACCGTTTTTAAGATCTAAATTATATCTCTTACCTCTGGAGACACAGACTTTCTCAATTGGGTTTCTTAATGCATTATGTTCTATGTCGTAGTTCTGGTGCCCTATAACTTCACCTCCTAATAATTCTTTAAAAGAGTCTTTAAAAGCGTCTACTATTTCGTCGGTATCCTACAGCATTTCACCTTTGCTGTTTCTCATGCTGACAAGCTCTGTACTTTTACTCTTATTCATTTCTTTAAATAATAGTTTCATGCTTCCTTCAAAGTCGTTTTGTATTTTCTTCTCTTCTTCTGTTCTGATTTCATCTTTGCTTTCCTTGACTAGTCGTTCAACTTTCCTCTTTTTGTGTCTGTAATCATAGCTACTAGCAAGGCATTTACCAATCCTTTTAGTGCATATAGTGTCTAATTTATTTAGTCAATTATTCTCACACATTGAATTAGTCGATTTTTACTAATCAGCGGTGAAAGAATTGACGCTTTTTGAATCAGTAGAAAACTAATACCACTTAGTAGTTTCTTGATAATTCAGATTTAGAGAGTACATCGATATACTTTAGATTCGCGCTTATCAACATTGGTACATAACGAATATCGCAAACTATGTGTATCTTCTAACTCTTATATTTCCATCGTTATATTTTTACACATCGTACATGACGAATATCGCTCAATATTATATTTTTAAGCTGCGTATCCATTGTATTTCCATCATTACATTTTTGCATATTTTATATCTTAGACGCGAATTCTTCAATGTTAATAAACACACGAAGACATCGCAAAACTACTATTGAATCTTAAGCACGATTGTTAAAATGTATGTAACTGTGTATATTTCTTGGCTGCTCACTCATGGTGTATACACGGGCATTTGAATGGAAAGTAAACAATAATAATTTGTTCAAAGTAGCATAAAAGTTAATTTTTCAGTAGAAAAATTTATCACGCAATTGAGAGTAACTTTTTAAAGCATATTTGATGTTTGCGGGTTAGGCTGTAAGTGAATTTTACGAGCGAGCACATTTCATGTTTTTCTAATTCGTCGCGCCATAGCCCGGCGTGAAATTGAAAAATCTCGTGACTCTCAGCTACCACAGGAGGACAGGTCTATCCTCGGTAAAACTGCATAAAAGTGTCAGGGGGAATTTAAACGAAGCTCTTACCTGTCAACAACAGCGATAAATTCATTTTTTTTATTTTCTTTCGTTATCAATCAAAATATAATTTAAAATTTACGCCTGATAGGACTCAATTAAAAAAAAAAGATTCAGATTCGTGATTAGAAAAAAAAGGACTTGTTGGAAAAGTTGGTACCCATTTTTTATCAAATTTAACTTATATACCCTAGACTGATTTCTATTTTTCTTATTTCCCCCTTTTTCGGTTTACCAAATGTCAAATATTGCAATGCGGCTTTTCTAGAAAATTGTACAATTTTCAATTTAGATGTTGAAAAAGAAAGAAAAAATATTTAAAAAATGAAATCTGGTAGGTATCATTTTAATAACAGGGTTAATAACACACAGTTCTCTATTCCTATTTCCCCCCTATTTTAACTATTTTTTTTTTAAGCTGTGATTGATTTTTCAAATAGAAACCTATGATATTCAAAAATCCGCGCCACAATCTATGCTTGTGCAGCTTTGAGTATGAGTGCGGGCTGAGAATAACTATTTTTTTAGCTCGAGATGGAGAGATTTGTGGTGTGAAACACTCTACGATGAAAAAAAATTGTATCAACATTAAAACCAAGCGCAACTGTCATAAAGGTTGAAAAAGTCAGTTTTCCTAATTTTCTATCTAAATGTAAAACGCTATTGAAAATAGTTGTTCACAAAAATTGAAGATATAAAAAAATTACACATTTTCTTTTTTAAGACTTTTTTTTGAATAACCAACTGCTCTGGGAAAAAATTGAAATTTAATATTATCCGGGAAAAACAGGCATGAAAAATATAGCAGCCATTTTCAAAAAACTATTTTTCTATATCTGACTATATTTTATAATATTAAAGAAACACATGACACTCGAAATTCGACTCATTTGTTAATTTTCTTTTTAATTTTTTACCAAATGGATTTGACAACGGGTTTGAAATTTAGGTGGAAAATGAGGAAAACTGATTTTTCAGTGTTTTATACCGCAAAGGCAACATTTTCATATGATATCATACCGATCTAAAAATAATTACTATTTTCGACCCGCCCTAATGAGCATGCATGATTTTTAATTTAAAAACTTACAGTCACGTAGAAATTTACGTGTAAATAATAATACGTGCCTGCGAAGGTATTTTAATTTCTGTTTATTTAATATTTTTTGCTTTTTGCGTGATCACGGTACATTTTTATTGTAAATCTCAAAGATGTTTTTTTTTTATCTAAATTGAAATATTCTGGAAAAAAAAGGCTATGCCTAAGTAAATCTGATAGAAAGCACCGACTTTTTATTTGCGATCTCGCATCTTCTTATATTTATTTTTATACAATCGGCAAGTTTCGATATTCTATTTAAAAAATATTTTAAATTATTTGTTGGGCTTTTTAAAGGTTTGTATTCCTAGCCATTCTATATCGAATTATTTAGGATATATTTTATATTATGTCTTTTTATGCTGATTAAAAAAACTAAGTTCGATTGACTATGAAATTATTTTCGTTGAAATCCATAATTTATGTTTTTAAAATTTTCCAAAAACATAGTTTTAGGGTTTTGAAAAAAATGATACAGCTAGAATGATTGCCAATATAATTTCAATGCACACTGTGATATTATTTTACTTTTTTATTTTCTTTAACACTTTTAAGATTTCCAACAAATATTTAATATGAATAATCCAGCCATAGATTCGTTCTTCCAATTCAATCAGCATTGTCGCGAAATAGAAAAAAAGATTTCACATTTATTGAGATTGTAGTTTTTTATGAAAGTGCTGCATTTTTTTAATTTTTATTCATTACGCTGGTATTTTTAAAAGACGAAAATTGTCCCTATTTTCTCTACAATTGAACTGCTGAACCACTGACATCCCTGAAATAATTTAACTTGTAAATTCCTTTATTTAATAAATAAAAAATAAAAAATGTTTGAAATTAGAAAAGTTTCAAATTTAAAAAACGTTAGGATAAATTGAAAAACAAATCTAAAATCCTATGAATATAAAAGCAAATCACAAATAATATTTAATTCGAGAAACTCAAGAAAGAAACTCATTACAATTCGAGTAGCCTTATGAAATATTATTCATTCACTGGAAATTTTAGGAACCTAAAAATTAATTCTTTAATTTAATATAATATAAAATTTTGATATGATTATTATCGTTCAATCTCAATGGATGTAACATTTATGTATTTTAAAATGAGCGACACGAAGAACATACAGAACCATCCTATTGTGAAGAGTATTCTGGTGTCGCTAACAATAGAGACGGAGTCGCTTTTGGTACATAGAAAATAGACTTCATAAGCTTTTGTCTCACCTTTCCTGTCCTACACTTTGGTTCATTTATATTTTATCATTGCACCTTATCATGTTATTTTCTATATATGAAGAGCCAAATTGTAAAAAAAAACCTTTTACTGATACTCAAAAATGTATTGGTATTCCATTTTTTAATCATTTAATTTCTTGACAACTTTCGAATATCGAGAATCGCTATCCCTCATTAATAACTTAAAAACTATTATCAAATTAACATTTTTAAACTTTTAAAGAAAGTTAAGGCTTCCATAAAGAAATTAATTTCCATATCTTTATAAAAGCATGGCATACCTGATAAAAGCAAAATGTTCTTACAAAGAACTTACTGGAAATCTCATACTATCCTCTCCCCTGAACTTCTATTTTATGAGGTACGCTTACTCTAAATGAAGCCTAAGAATTTTTTAACGGTTTTATAGTATTTTTTGTGATATTCCACTCACAAATCATCAAATCATTAAATTTGAAAGAGCTGAAAAGGTTTCTCGTAAATTTTATAAAGATTTCGAACATTTCAGAAATTTTTCAAAATATTTTAAATATTTAAAAAGATTTCACAAAAATTTAAGAAAGATTTCAAAAAATTTCATAAAGTATTCAACGATTTTTAAGATTTTAAAAAGACAGGTACACAGATTTCGAAAGTTTCAAAATATGTTACAAAGATTTCAAGTATTTCCAAGATTTGAAACTATTTAAAAAGATAACCAAATATTTTAGAATGTTTCAAAATATTTCACGAAGATTTTAAATATTTCAAAAGGTTTCGCAAACAAAGATTTCAGTAAAAATTTAAAGATTTCACAAATATTATACAAATATTTCAAAACATTTAACAATGATTTCAAGAATTTCAAACATTCAAACGATTGTACAAGGTTTCCAAACATTTTTATATGTTTAAAAATATTTCACAAAGATTTCAAATATTTTGAATGGTTTCACAAACAAAGGTCTCAGAAAAAATTCAAAGATTTCACAAATGATTTACAAATATTTCAAAAGTTTTCGAAAAATTTCACAAAGATTACAAATATTTCAATGATTCCGAATGATTTAAAAAGAGTTCACTGGGATTTCAAAGATATTTCAAAAAGCGCGCAAGAGATTTCAAAATATTGCAAATATTTTAAAGGATTGCGCAAAGTCTTGTACACCAGATTTCAAGAGTGATCAATCCCTCAGGACTTTTAAACTGTAAAACGACAGGAGGAAAACACTATCTAAATTGAAAATTATATTCAAATATGATATTATAAACAAACAAATTATATATAGTAATAAATTAATTACCTAAAATTCGTTAGTAGCAATTTTTTTAATATTATCGAATTCTAAAATAACATTCAAAGTAGCGTTGTTAATATTTCTAAAAATTCAATAATTTCTTAATAATTTAAATTACTTAAATTTTTAGTAAAATTAAACAGTACAGATAATTCTTTATTGTTACTTTAAAAATCGACTTTATAAATATTAAACTTTAGATGTTCATTGGACAAGGCACAGGCTTGAGAAAGTAATTTTTATTAAATCTATATTGTGCCATGGCCAAAATAGATTTTTTATTCCTGCTCATTTAAATTGTGATTTGCACTAAAATTAACGTCATTAGGTTATTTGTAGCATATTTTGTTTAATTTATGTAGTAAATTTGATATTTCTTACCATTTTATTGTGGTATCATGGTATTATATCATTAAAACTTAGAACCTTATTTTCTTAGCTTACACACATTGTTGAAATTCGCTGATAACTTCAAATTTGTGTACAACTATTGCTGATTTAATTTGTGATCATTATGGTGGTAAAATATTGCCTTGTTCTTGAAAATACAGATTTAAAAATATTTACTTTAGTAAGCGCATTATACTTCATTTTCATTAAATAACAAATTTATTCATTTTGACTGCACACTAGATATTAAGATTTTAAAGATTTCACAAAATTTCAACGTTTGCGAAGTATTTCGAAATATTTTAAGGGATTTATAATCATTTGAAGTAATTTTAACAGTGTTCAAGAGATTTGAAAAACTTTCAAAGGATTTCAAGGGATTTTAGACTAATTCAAGAGATTACAAAGAATGTTGCGGGATTTCAAGGGATTTAAAAATATTTCAAGCGATTTCTTATACTTTCGAAAGACTGTAAAGAATCGTAAAAGATTTCAATCTATGAGAATATCTTTGAGTTTTAACAAATTTAAAAATATTTCAAGGGTTTTTGGGAGATTTTAAAAGATTTAAAGCATTTCAATGGGTTTCAAAATATTTCAGCGCATATCACAAATTTTTGAAAGGTTTTAATGGATTTCAAAGAATTTTTAAAATTTGCAAAGTATTTTAAAAGAAACTAGTTCAAGAGATTTCATAGCGTTTCTGAAAGGATTGCAAGTAAATAAAAAATATTTCAGAGATATTTTAACGATTTTGTAAAAGTTTTGAATGAATTTAAGAATATTTCACGAAATATTACCAAACTTCTAAAGGTTTCAACTGTTTTCACAATATTTCAAGGGATTTTACGAAATTTCTAGAGCCCCAAACTAGTTTAAAAGATTTTAAGGGTCCCCGAAGTATTTCAAAATGTTTCAAGGGATTTCACAAGATTTTAAGTTATTTTTAAATGTTCGAGGGGTTTTACAGGATTTCAAGCCATTTCTAAACATTTCAAGGAATTTCAAGGAATTTTAAAGGATTTATAGGGATTGATTCAAAAAAATGTATAGGAATTTACGGGCTTTCAAAAATTTTTTATTGATTATGACGGAGCTGAAATTTTTGTGAAGGCTTCCAAATTCTTTGAAATTATTTTAAGAGATTTTATGGAGTTTTAGAAAAATGTATAGGATATCGTAAACTTTGAGAAGATTTCATGTATTTTAAGAAATTTAGAAAGGTTTAAAAGGTTCAAAAGTTTTCAAGAGGGGTGCAATCCAACGTAGTACTTAAAATATGGAAATATTCAATAATGACCAATGACAGTAAAAGTGCAACGGCGCTTTTCCTAAGAGTATAGCAAATGGTTATTTCATTATATGATATACGGAGAAGGAGACCTAGAAAAACTTGATTTCTCGACTTAGAAAACCTGGGAAACCTAAAGGTCACTGAAAAGTGACGAACATCCCATTTTTTGTTCTTGTCACAATTAATAAATAAACCCTGTATGTTCTGTGCCTGAACCTATGCACATTCATATTTTACAGAAACGATACTATTCTGGTAAAAATATTGTCCCTCAGACTATTTTGCTGACGTGGAAATCTCTACCAACTTCATAAACGTGAAAAATCACTTCATTTCACAAAAACGAAGTAAAGAAGCAAAGGAATAAAAAGCAAGAGTAAGAAATTATCGTTACCTTCAACGCTGAAATGTTATTCTTGTATATCTGATTTTTCATATTTCAGACAATTTTATTGAAAATAAATATATTATAAGACTTAAGTTGAACTATTGCAAGTTATTTACTTCAATTAGGTATTTTCACTTCAACCATCAGCTAACTTCACTTCGTTAATTGCTGAGGGGAAAACAAGGGACCAAATGCATGAGATTCGGTCCATTTTTGCCCTATTTTGCTAATATATTCGTAAAAACTAATTTTTTCTATATGAGTGTGTGGGAAAAATAGTTTTTATTTTTTAAGATCTATTTAATGACAGAATAAAATGATAATAATTATCATTCATTACGAAGATTTTGCAAAAATAAAGCTTTGTCTATGCATTTGGTCCCTTGTTTTCCCCTCAGCAACCCACAGCAATCAAAAAAGTGAAGTTCAGGTATTGAAAACCCGAATTTCGAAAGAAAGAAAAGTGTGTCTTCGCTTCCGAACCTATAAATCAAATGTTATATAATAGAACCAAGCAAGTTTCATATTTCTCGTCTTCGGCTATAGAAAGCTATTGTCCCCAGTATTCAGATTAAAATCATAAATAAAATTTTCGACTTACGGAAGACCACTGAAATTTAAAAAAAAACTAACCACGTATCTCCGTTTTCGAACCTAGAAATTAAATTTTATGACAGAACTGAGCAAGTAACATATTTCTAGCGTTTGACTATCGGAAACTATTGCCCAATTGATTCAAATGATAATTATAAATTGAACTTTGGACTTGTGGACGACCACCGAAATTAGAAAAAACTAACCGTATATCTCCTTTTTCAAACCTAGTATTTAAATTTTATTACAGAACCGAACAAGTGTCACATTTCTTGCCTTGATTACCGTATTGTATGATGTGTCCGACCTTTAAACGAACACAGGTATAATTTTTGCACATTTTCTAATCCAAGCAAACATTATTATAAAAGGTTTAAAGTCTGTCCCTCGATTTTCGTCATTTTTTTCTTTATCACCATACGTATTTTTTTAAAGTAAAAAACATTTAGTTGACATTGAATTATATAGAGAAAAATATTGAGAATATAATTTACTACACGATTCAATAGCTTTCGATAGCTGAAGACTAACGACTATCGAAGTATATCGTTTGAAAGGTACACGGTTACATTTCTCCAATTCAGGTGGTTTTCTGTAAGTTAAAAAGGTTTTTCATAATTTTTATCTGATTCTCGGGACAATAGCCTTTGATAACCAAAAACGGAGATACACGTTTAGTTTTTCCAAATTTCGACTTTTGAATGCCTAAACTTCCGACAAATGCATAGGAAATGTTGCTGGATACATTTTTTAATTCTTATTACAAAATACAAAAAGGCAAACAAAATATATCAAACTCAACGTCTGAAACTTCAACCCAATAAACGGTTCACTTTAATTATATATCTTGAAATTAAACCAAATTATTAAGAACCATAATGTCATTCATGATAAAATCATAAATCACACTGTAAGCTTGTGAAAATGGCGTGATTAGAGATTTAATTTATCGGTGTTAAATTAACGAATCATGCTTGGAATAAGCAGATTATGTCTCCTGAGCATTGAGTCGTGTATATAGTTGTATATGTACACCTTCCTGAATATTGATGAAACTTAATTACGATGCCACGTTCTATCTATGTGCCGTAATTCCGCCCTTATAAGGATTTCGTGCTTTCAATATTCCTTAGTACCCCAATCATGACATCTTTATAGGATTTCGTATCCCCGGGCAGAAGGCCTTATAGTTTCGATCGGGTGTCCGTCAGTCCGTCGTACTTTTTCCAACGATAAGATAAAAAAAATTAATTAACGTCTTAATAGACTACTCAAAAAACTTTTCTTAGATATGCGACGCCTACTCTGACTAATTTTAATATTAATATTGATTATAGGGGAAAATGTACAGGCACTGACGGGAAATATTTCGTAGCTTTTTTAG
>CAKNWW010338177.1:0-10204 GCA_932074435.1 Andricus kollari | reverse complement strand
AGATTAGAGAATTAGAATCGGGTCAATATAAAAGTTTTATAAAAAAAAGTGGATTGTGTAGCATTTTTAGCTGTATTAAAACTATAAGAAGACTATAATATTGAGAAACTTATAAATAAGCTACGTCACCTCTACCAGCATATATATTTACACGAATTGTTCCTTGAAAATAGAAAAACAAGCATCATTCACACGCCTACTTTATTTCCGCTAAAAAGGTAAAAGCTAGGTTCTATACAAATTATTTTTCTTTTATAAAATATTTTAGAATACATTTTCACAGCTTGAAATCTTCGAAGCCTGTCCTGCATTCGTTTAAGTTCCGTCCGTGGCCACCAGATCACGTCCGAATCTAAGACCCTGGGTTTTAGGACAGTAGAATAGATTCATCCAAGCATTTTAGACCCTAGACCCCACGTCAACCTAAAGGCTCTCCTGCATATCCAAAAAGTCATGACGAAATTCCTGCACTGGGTCTCCAGTTGCTTTGCCTAGTTCAGCTTGCTATGTAGGATCCCACCGAAAAATACAGGAGCATCAACTTTTGGAACTTTATAATTTCTCGTGAAAATGACCAAGTTGGTCTTCTCCGGATTTACCGAGATCCCTGAGCTATCGTACCAGAGCTCTACGATGCGCAGCGTCGACCTCATAAGACCCATCAGCCTTTCCAGATGAGCACCTCTGACTAGGATTACAAAGCCCTCCGCATATCCCTGCGTATAGTACCCCTATTTATTTAGCCTTCGAAGGAGGCCGTCCACCACAATGCACCACAGGAGGGGTGACAGAACACCCCCTGCGAGCATCCCCGTGGAGTTGTTCCTCTTACTAGGCCCTCACTCCATCTGGTTTCGAGTCTTCTTGGACTTAGCAAGCTTTCTATCCAGCATACAAGCTGGTCCGGCACGCCACATCTCTGAGCCTCTCGACAGATGACTTCTGGAGGAGTATTGCTTAAGCATCCTCTATATCCAAGAAAGTGCCCACAGCATACCCCTTTTGTTCCAACTGCTGCTTCAATTTTGCCACAACAACATAAAGCGCAGTTTCTACCGAGCTCCATGCCTGAAAAGCATGGATCTCTCGACCAGCTTCTCCAACATCTTCAGGATAAAAGACGTTAGGCTGATTTGTCGGAAATCTTTTGCAGCAGTGTAGCTTCCCCTCCCGGGTTTGGGTATGAAGGCCACTTTGCCGACCTTCCATGCCGATGTCACATGTCTGAAGGCTATACTTGCCCTAAATAACTTCTTCAGAGGTGGGACGACTAAATCCATGCCTTTTTTCAAAGCGCTGGATAAATTCCATCCGCCCCTGCTGATTAAGAAGGACAGAAGGAGCCTACGGCCCATTTCACCTTTTTGTAATCAGCAATCTTAGAGGTGAAATTCCAGTCGTCCTTCTCCACCTCTTGGCCCCAGCCTTCCTCCTCTTGGTCGTTTCGGATTCGTTGAAAACCCGGGAAGTGAACTTCCATCAGGCGATTCAGCGTTGCTTCTTCGTATTCGGCAAACTCACCATTATCGAGCCTTATAAGCGCGAGGCGAGCTTCCGGATTTTCGACAGAATTTTGTGGAGCCGCGCTGTTTCCGGAATGTTTTTTGATTCGTTGCAGAAGCTCCTCCAATCTTCCTGCTTATACTTTCTTATATTTTTATTGTATTCATACTGGGCCATCTTATAGATATCCCAGTGTGAAGGAAATTTAGTTCTATTTGCCCCATTGCACAAAATTCTTGTCTTTTTACGGAGTTTTTCCAGATGACCATTTTGCTCACCATTTCTGCAGAAAATCTGCAGCGTGCTCTACCTCATCAGTGACACCACAGCTTGTGGGAAATTCCACAAGCGTCTCTTTGAGTTCCTCTTTATATGAGTCCCAAAGTGTATTTTTGGCGCTTCTAATATTGGAAACCATCGGTTTTCCTACATTTACCCGAAACACGATATATTTGTGGTCCGAGAAAGACTCCTCATCGGAGACTCTCTAGTCTCTACCCTGCCCCTTAGTAAACTGGAACATAAAGTCAAATCGAAAACCTCACTCCTGTGTTTAGTCTGGAATCTGGGAGTATCACCCCGATTCAGAATCTCTAGCTCTGTGCCCGCTATATATTCAATTAAATGTCTCCCTCTGTCGTTGATATTTGTGCTTCCCCACACCGTGTGGTGAGAGTTTGCATCACAGTCCGACAGTACTGCACTTAGGTCTCACCTTAATAACGATAAGATCTCTAGAGCAGAATTTAGGCACCAAGATTGCATCCATACCCTCGACGGCTATGCATGCCCTCGGCGTTTTTTCGCGCGGCCCCTTATAAATAAAGCCACACCCAGGCAAGCCACTAATTCTTTCCCTGCATTATCAGGGTTTTTGGACTAGAGCGAGCCCTGTCTGCACCACAGACGTGAGTCTGGCTAGAACCGCCGAGGCGCCTTTGCTGTGGTGAAAATTAATCTGCATCATGCAGATTCCCGTCTTAGCCATTGACAGGCTGATTCGGGGCACCTCCGGGCGGTTCTGGCCCACCTGCGGATCCTAGTTGGGATATTCGGAAGGTAACCCTACCCCCTGCCAGACAGGATCGGTAATCGAGAGCCGCAAGGGCTCTGATTGAGGAATTAGGAAGGCCGACGATTCGACGTCCTGGAAACCTGCCTGTCGAAACAAAACCTTCCACGAATCAGTTCGCTGAGACGGTTTCTGAACGCTCAGGCGCCCCAGAGCGGTTGCCGGACTCTCGAGGGTTTTGCAAATCAGTACGGTCGCTCTACGGTACCTTTGCAAACACTCGGTCGCTTTGACTTCGAAGTTTATGTCCTCTTTCATCCTAAAAGTTAAGGTTTTTTCCACTATCCAGACTCGTGACCAGATGTCCGGAGCCTTCACTACGATGGCCCCCGACCTGATGAAGATGTAACTCCCGATGATGGGTAACGCGTCAATCCCTTTGGAGATTTCATCCCTCAGCCTGTCTAACTCCTCGAGAGCTAGACACTTTTCAGGATAACCCGACGCAACGACAACTCTCACCAAGGCGTTGTTAGCGATCTGCGCGAAAGTAAGACTCTGTGTTTACAGAGACTTCTGCCGTTTCAACTCCCTCTCTGGGGGTGTTTCTCTGGAGTCCTTCTTCCTCTTGCATATAAGATAAGCCTGAGGAGTTGCTCCAAGTGTAGTTTTCGCAGCCACAAGAAGCTAGTGAAATAAAAACACCCCCCGCAGAGCCCCGCTTGCAGGTGGTGGGTCTACATTCTATGGGATTCGACCGCGTGTCTCAAAGTCTCCGTTAAGACACCTTCTTTGGGACTCCCGCCTGACCGCCTCTACTGAGCTATTGACACGGCGATCACGTCGGAGCTTGGGAGCATTAGAACTCGCGCCCTCGATATTCCCGGAGGCTTTGCGATTAACTCCTGGAAGGATCGCTCCTAAGTTTAAGTCTCACCGACTAGAGTCCGTCAGTTCCCCAGAGTAACTACACCACGCAATGCAGCCCCTCAGGACCACCTATTTGAGATCTACAGTCTAATGGGACCCGTAAGCCCTTCCACCAGCTACAAGGTTCCGCGATCCCTAGAGAGGGATCTTGACTTAATAAATATATCATTTTTTTCGCTTCCAAGACCCAAAATCAGCAGCTAATGATGTATGGGTTATTTCTAGAAAAAATCATATATTTATATACTTTTCCTTTTTGAGCGCTAATGTTGTCAACTTCAAAAATAATAATTAATATGCACCGATTTTCTATAAACCTTCAAGCTTTTATTTTATCTGCTTTCTGAATCTGCTGAGAATTTTCATATTTAATGACCTCATTCATTCAATAAATTTGAAAAAAAAAATCGAAATTACTTTTTAAATATCATAAGCTATTAAAAATAAGAGAAACGGGATAAATACCATTATTTTAGATTTTCCTACCCCAAACAAAAAATTTCTGTTAGGTTTTCATCTCTTCAAAGAATTTAAAATAACGGCAATATACTTTATAGTTTTGGCTAATTTTTTTTATTATAAAGTCTAGTAATACATTTTTTTCCACTTTATATAGTTAATAAAATATAGTGGATAATGATATAGTTGATAGAACATAGTTGAATAAACTTATTTTAATATCTAACAAATGAAGAAATATTATGATAATACAGATTGAAATATGAGGAAAAAAGATTGATGATTTTAGTATAAACTCGCGAGTTTATATTGACGAATTCTTTAGTGCTTTCGGTTTATAATCACATAGTAAGCTTATTTTCTTATTGACGTGAACAAATCAAGGTAAAATAGATTATGTATTTAATAATAATAATACTAATAATAACTACTTTCTTAAACGGAAAACAACCAGTCCCTCAGTGTTTGGTCGAAGGAAGCACGGTACTGTTCCCTAAGACCGGAGATTTGTCAAGTCCAAAGAACTACAGGAACATAGCTTGATTAAACACCAGCTATAAGGTATTCACTGACATCCTCAAAGAGAGGATATTAACATATGGAGTGCAATAGTTGAACAACGGGCATGCAAGAAAGTGCTGCCAGGTTGCAATGAGAACCTGTTAATAGACAGGTGTATTACCCAAGACTCGATCAGGTATCGACGCAATCTGTCGATGGCTTAGATTGAATACCATAAGACATTCTATAACACAAACCATGAGCTACTTAGCAAGCTCCTTGAATGCCTTGAGGTGCATCCAAAAATAGTGAGATGCATGCAAGAACTCATACTCATGCGGCGGACAAGATTTGTCATAACATCTGAGAAAAGGCAAGTGACTTCCTACTATGACACCTATAAGAGATGGTCTTCTAAGGATACTCTCTAAGTCCGATAGTTTTGTGCATCTCCCTTTTGCCTCCATCTATTATGCCTTAAAGCAAAGGCTCTGGTTGCCTATATAGCCAGCCGAACAGAAGATAATATAAGGTCAACCACCTTTCATACATGGACCACATTAAAATCTTAACCTTTTTTAAAGATGACCTTGGCATCCTTGTGGCAGCGGTAAATAGGTACTCTAAAGCGATTGGCATGAGCTTGGGACTGGGCAAGTTTGCCTGCGTCCATCTACATATAAGAAGACTAGGAACTACATTATTGGGCGACGATCGGTATTTTCAACTCGTAGGCGGAAATACCATTCAACATCTTGGCAATAAAGAAACATATGCATATCTTGGAATGACGCAAGCGGAAAACCGAAATGTGCGTGTGTAAAAAGGGCACTTGAAAAAGGGTATCGCCAAATTCTCAGAAAAATATGGGCTTCTGAATTATCTGTTTTGCACGTTTGGTGCAGTGAAATTGAACGTCGATGAGTTGAAGCAACTTTACCGAAGGACACGCAAGATGATAACAATCCATCACAGTCATCATCCAAGTTCTTCCGTACCTCGAACATACCTGCCTCTAGATAAAGGGGCAGAGGCTTGCTAAGCTTGGAGTGTCTCCATCGAAGAACGGTTCTGGCTACAGTCTGCTCAGTTCTGAATAGCGCAGATTCACTAATGCGACTCGTATATCAAAATGAAGTCGTCAATGCTGCGGCGTTTCTATACAGTGCCGCAGATAGGGCCTCAGAGGAGCTTGGTCTTCCATTTGATTCCTGGGACACTACATAAGAATCTGTCCAATATGTTTCTCAAGTCTGCTGTATTGAGATCAGAGACTAAGGATTAGATTAGAAGATACATCATGTAGATTTAATGCCCGTCTCACCATACACCCAGGGGGAACTGGAGTCCATTGTGGAGAGTGATCAGTGCAAGATATACTGGAATTTTTTATTCTCCAACACTCAACGTATCATTGCTACAAAGCCTGGTATTGTCCTCCAAGATCTGGAGACGAAGATGATTTACGCAACTGAATTTTTGGCAGCAGCCGATGTAAATATCACGACAAGGGATGGAGAAGAAGGGACAAACTATCGAGCACTTTTTTTCGAACTGAGCAGGCTGTACCAAGGCTACAAAGTCTATCTTGTAGTTCTCATAATCTGCTGTGTTGAAGGTGTGAAAGCTTAATTTCTTAGCTAACTCAACAAAATCCCGGCTTGCCGGCGTCAAGCTCAGTTGATCGCGAGAATGATGCAAAAGGCTGTTCTTCTGGGATCACTTCATCTGGTCCGTCAACACTGTTCCTCATAACATTCTACAAAGATTGGTCGCTCTAAAAAAGTATTCAGAGATACCATTGCGTACGTTCTAGGATAAAATTAGCATAAGTAGATGACGTATACGTTCCGGTTGCTCCGGGATTGGTTTCCTTAAGGAACCATGATCGAAGAGGAAAGGGACTAGGATAAATACCGAAACCCATAAATTATCATGATGAGCATATTACAGATTTTGAAACGCTTGTCGCGTTGTTCACTTTCACTGATTTTTCATTAAGTTGAACTATCGCCATACGGCGTATAAGCAACAATCATGAATATAAATTAGTATGTGCTTATGGCAACGTCTGATTGCATTTTGACTTGAAGTTTGCGGCTCGACTTACAATTTTACAACTTGGCCCACGTTTTTCCGTGATTCAGCGCCTTTACGCTCTAAACGAGAAAACTCGATCGCTTATTGGCATATTCAGTAATTTCCCTGCAGTTATTGAACTTAATAAATAGTTTTCCTGAAAAATTAAGTACAAAACACGTCAAACTATATACTTCCTGCCTATTTTTAATTTTAAGAAATCACTTCATTCGATAAAAGAGCTTTTTCTCAAAAATCGAAAATTGTGAGGTTATGTGAAGGCAAAGGACAACACGATAAAACGGCCTTCAGATTCATGATCAGCGGGTCAAAATTCATCGGAAATTGTGGGTCTTCTTTCTAGATCCAGACTCTTTTTTGTGGGTCTGTGTTATTATTATTATATATTTTTTTACAATTAGGAACCCTGATCCTAATATAACTGCAGATTGATTGCATTATTTTCATACCTAAAAGTAGCATGACTCCTAAATATAAAATTACAAGTTAGGGAACTACCGTTACTAATCATTTTTTATTTAATGCTACAAAGTTTGGTTATAATAATAATAGTAATAACAATAAGTATATTAATAATTCAGAAAAATGCGGCTGCGCCCGTCTTTCGCAAATCTGCACTAGTATTCACGTACAATAGTCCATATTTCTTTTTCGTAGTACACAAAGAAACCGCAGTAAAACCCGTTTATAGCAAAGCGGATAGTTAAATAATTAGATTCATAATTATATTGTGACATTCCAGGTCGTCGTATATATTGTCCTTTTCGGCCTTCATCTTTTTTCTCGGATCTGGAAAAACAATAATTTTCAGTTTAAACAATATTTATATCTTACATTAAGTATACATAAAACAAAAGATGTGCGACTTAAGCAATTTATTTTTTCAAAATCGCTAGAGCGGTTTAATCAGCAAACATTGAATCGAATAAATTCAGCTAAGACAAATCAAGGATCAAAACAAGTAATGGGTTGATAGTTGAAAAGTGTTCTTCACCATGAAGAACACTAGCAGGAAATGCGTCCACATCTCAAAACTTTTATTTTATACTTTCAAAATATAAACAATATGAAGATCCATTATCAACAAAATGTTTATGCAGTGAGTTTCAAAAATTGCTCAAACAACAATAATCAATTATTAATTTAGGATTAAAAGCGTTTGAAATTTGAAACAATATATTGAACGTTTTTTAATTGAAGAAGTTCTGACTCAACGTATTTTGAATTATGTAAATTTTGGAAGAAAGGCAATATTTCAAATTGAACGAGAAAAACTGAACTTGTATTATTCATCAATTTAAAAGTTTGAAGGTAGATAATTTGGAATTGAAGGTAATTGGAATAAGAAATTTTTAATCAGAAGCTTAAATTATACCATTTCTGATTCAAAACGTTCAAAATTGAAACATTTTATTTTGAAGCATATTGTTATTGAATGATTTGGGATTAAAATTTCGAAAATAGTTTAAATTCAAGATTTTTAAATCAAAAAATTTCAGATAAAAATGTTAAAACTGAATTCTTCAGAATTGAAAGGAATAAAAATTTATTATTCCTAATTAAACGCATTTAATACTGAAACATTAAACCTAAAATCTTTTGAATTGAAAGAATTTGTAATGCCAAGCGATTCAAATTTGACAATTTAAAATTGATAACCAAATTGAATGTTTGGAAAGACAAAGCGTTTGAGATTATATAATTTTTAATTTTCACTACACAAGAAAATACTAAATATTAAAATTGATTGAACAAATGTTTCCAAGGTCAAAAACTCAATTCTCTTTTGTATTCACTATTTACAATGAAACAATTTTCAATCATGAATCATTAAAGAGGAATAATTTTTTTAAAGAAATCAAACTAAAATCATTTCAATTTTTGGAACAAATAAAAATATTTTTGCTACGGATCGCTAAACATTAAAGGAAGCCAGATTTACTTTGAAAATTAACATAAATTTTAATTTTAAGAATTGTGATTTTAAAACCTTCTTGTGAAGGCAAGATGTAACGTCGGCAACGTATCTGTAATAAAATAGGGGTTTTAGAAGTAAGAATCGACTTAGAATCTCGCTCTCTAGTTCCTCCATGAGAAGATCAGCCGCAGCTGCTGAAGCTGTTCAAGCGTCACGAAAAATATCTGGTTAAATTCTGTATCACAATTTAAAAAATTAATTTATTTGAATCTAAGGAGTAAAATCATAGGCTGAAAATGAACGATAATCTATTTCCTTGTGAGCGGAGACGTAAAAGCTTCAATGTAGACAGAATAAATGACTAATGGGTGATTTTGTATAAACAGGAAGCCGATGAGAGCCACTGTGAAGCTAGATGCTGAGAACCGTCGACGCGGAATGGTAGGTGTTGCTAAGCAACATGCGTGCCCGGCGTGCGCGCGCACGGTTGTCGCTAGCCTAACAGGGGTTCTCCGTATGTGAGAGCCGAGCTGCGCTCCTCGTCTTACTTTACAGTGGCTCTCATACGATCCCTGGGAATATGGATTTCATGCAAAATATTAATGGAACTTACCGTGGCTTAGCTTACTTGGCAACTGTTCTCTTTAGAGAAAGTCAGAGCTTTAGTCTTTCTCGCAGTAGCAGTTCTACATGGTAGCGCTGCGTTAACGACAGGTATTAGAGCATCAGCGTAGGGTTGACTTTTCTTACAGTTTTCTTTGATCTTTGTTACGAAGTCACCATCAAAAGGGTTCATGGTTCTGGCTAGCTGATCAATGATACCATGCGCAATTTTTTGAGATGCTTCAAGAGAAGCAATAATTGTCGGCCACTGTTTTTTTAAGTCAAATTGACATTCCTTCAGCATATCAGCAGACGTCAAACCAAACATTTTTTCCAGCATAGTTTGTGCTAGCTTTTCGTCAATCGGTCCCGTAGTTTCCACTAAGGACTCTGCTTCCAAACCTTCAAAATTGAAAAATATATATTATTGTGTAATGATTTCAAGGATTTTGTAAATCTCGATTTCAGACATGAAAACATTATTTCACAAAATGTATTTCTGAAAGACAAACTCAACAAAAAAACTTTAAATGATTGTTTCATAATGAAGTCAGCAATGTTCTGTTTTTAACGTCTGGACAACATGTTTTAAAAATGATAAAAGTTTTCTATTCGTAACGCATTGACTGTACTAAACGTGGTCAGTAAAATAAAAAATAAAATAAAATATTTGAAAAAATTAAGGTAATAAAATAAGGTTTATAAAATTATAATTTCATTAATTACTTTGAAAACTATGGATGAAGATTAGGAATTTTTTGTATCATCCATGTGATGAATCAAAATTTTCAAATGAGTCATTTTATTTAATCTTAAAAATCATTTCTGAATGTTTTTAAACATTATTGAAAAAAAATATCAATTGTAATTTTTTTAATTCTGTGCAATTTAAATTTATTTTAAATAATATATATTTTATTATACTAACCAATAGGATTCATAAATGCCACAACGATAAAGCAGAGAACAACAATCACAGCTCTCATTTTCTTGAAATAAATTCTGCGGCAGTGACTACTCGATACTTTTTTAAGGCAATGCACGATCAATGTTTCAATTTTCAATGAATTTCAAATATATTCAAGCGATGCCGCCAATTTTCAATGAATCGATCTAAAAAATTATTCAAATCTTCCGTTAATAGTAAGAAACAAATGTCTCACTGGAAGTTATTTCAA
>CAKNWW010338163.1:0-13725 GCA_932074435.1 Andricus kollari | reverse complement strand
GTGATGTCTTTGCAATATTGGAGGGTCATAATGTTCTTGCTGGAATATACAGAAATTTTGATTGCAGTAAAAGACGGGCAAAAATAAACATGCGAAGCGGCAGAGTTACCCAATTGACCACAGAAGAAACCAAAGCAACTCCAGTAGGTCCCCGCCGCACAATCATGTTTAATTATAGAGTAGAACATCTAAAACCTTGAGCTAATAATCCTTCACATCGTTAATTTTGTGACGCCGTAAAATTTTATACAAATTTTACAAATCACAAAATTTAGTTTTGAACAATTTATTATTTGACTTTTTGAAAACCCTTGATTTAATTTTTCGCAATTTCGGAAGCTGCTCCGTATTTCGAGACTTGGCCAACAGTTGATTTAGAATATTTTAATTTTAAAAATTGATTTTCGTGTATTTTTTTCCTATTTCGTGAAAATCCTGTTTTGGAGCCTGTCCCGTCAAGAAAATTGGAGTTAGGAAACATTAGATGCCTTTTTACAACCTTGGTCTTTTGAATATTCCCGCCGTTTCCATCCCGTTCTGACGTTGATGTCCTCTAGTATACTTCTGGTCGTACCTAAGAAATTTTAGAATAATTTTGAAATGCCACTGGTACATTTGCTGGTGCCTTGGTTACATTTGACTTCTTCACCTCGCGTGAAATTCATAATTTTATTTTCTGAATCTTAGAAGGCTTCATCATTATATTCAAAGCTTTCGTTTTGAACCTTCTATTGCCCCAGGCCCGTATTGAAAGATTATTGTTCCTGCGCGGCAACTCTATTCGATGGATGTTTGGTGGCCAGCTTGTTTGATTCTCAATTTTGGAGAAGCGCTATGATGATTTACCATCTTTTGGACCCAATGAAGTTGAATCTTTCAAATTACTTCAGAAGATTACGAGTATTGAATGAGAGAATATCAACTTTAAAGAGCATGGCCCTAAATTTCAATTAAGTTCCTATAGAATGTAAAGAAATTCAACCAATCTGAAAAGAAAACAAAATCCAGCCGGTAACTAAGAAAACAACGTTGTCAAGGACCAAAACAAACCCCATGACTGTTTACCTTTTCGTTGGCAGCTTCCGAAGTAGACGGTTCTTACGAAGCAAAACTTTTATTTAATGTCCTCCCTGAATGTTTTAAAATAGAATGTATTTATCTTTAGTAATAAATACAGATAAAAGGATAATTGATATACAAATTTATAAAGAATTGAGATCAACCTGTTTCTTGTCACCGATTTTTGGTAAGATTTCAATTTTGAAAATCTGATCGAGAAGTTTTTCCTTACGTTTTTCCTTGTATTTTTATTATGCTGTGTTAGAGAAATAAAACTTAATAATTTGGATGATTTTCAATTCAGAATTTCTCGATTGGATTTAATTACTTTAAAATGACTTAATATTATAATTGTGATATCATGTGAATCGAATTCCCTTCTTGTCCTTTTCCTAATCCTTTGAATAATTTGGAGTATAATAGAAATGTTTAGCCAAGTCCTAAATACTAGACGGAAAGGTCATTAATTTAGAATAAGAACCTTCCCTTTATTTGAAATTTTGAGATCTTTGATTATGTATGATTAATTCAAACATTTGACAATTCTAGAACCTGTGTAAACCGTTTATAGGTTATCTTATTCCGTATAGGAGCTGAGCTTTGCCTTGAAATACCGGAGCATATCGTATCCCCTTTTGTCTGGCGCTCAACCTATTTAATTAATTAATGTTGTAACTTCCCATTGCCTCCGAAGGTAACCTTAATTTGAAATATCGGTTACAATTTGCACAAAATGTAAAAATAAGATGTAATATAAAATGAAAACACAAGTCTGTAATATTGTTTGTAATCCGAAGTCGGATCTAAATCGGATATAAATCTACAGCTTACCATTTTTATCCGACTTGCAAGTTCTTTTAGTTAAAGCTGACTAAATTGTGGAGACTCCTCAAGGCATATTTTAAAATGTTTGTTTTTTAAGAAAACTGCCTAACGAAGGCATGGAAAAAATGCAATTTTTAACAACAACATTTTTTAGCTTTGCACAAGTAACTTATATAAACTTAAAATCGATAAAAATAAATGCATATACACTAAAAGAACATAAATGATTTTCCTAATTATCTTAATCGTTATAAGAAAATTTTATATATAATTAAGGAATTACAAAAGAGTTGAAAAATATCTAAATTAGAGATTAAATAAACGTATAGAATGGATGCGTTAACTTGATTAAAAAACACAATTATTTTCCAGTACGAAAGCCTTAAATTACGCGACCCTGAATTTAGCTGTACATATAGATTTGAAAATTGGAGGATTTATTCATACAAAAGTAATTGTCCTGTCGAAAAACCAAAACTCAATATGAATAAATGTATCCGCACAGAATAGTTTCAAGCACATTAGTAGATACTTTAATAAAATACCTCTAGAAAATTTTTGTATTCACCGCTAAAATATAATTAAACAAATACAATATTTATAACAATTTTTTACATTTCAATTGTTTAAAGTGCAATAATGTAAACTAACTCTAAATAAACATAATCTAAATAAAGATAATACTATTGACAACTTTAAATAACCTCTCATAGTAAACAATTCATGAATTAAACATTTTTTGTATCCTCTCCACTGCCACTGAATACCAAAAGAGCCTTTGCATATGGATTTCAATATTTGGACTTATAGTGGCTAGAAGAAAGTAATAGTCCTATAAAAAATATAAAGGTATCGTTAGATGCGTCTCGGCTATATTAGTAGGAGATCTTTTAATTATGAAAAGAAATATTATTTAAACAATTATATTGTTTATAGTATTCGTAATTTGTTTCAACAATAAATGAACAAAGGACAACCAGATAACGTTCCTCGAATATTACAGAATGCAGATTTTATCAAAATGTAATAACTTCCATTTTAAGATTGTTTTTATCCCCTCCACTCATAGCTTAAACAAATGATAAATATTATACACAATATAATTATTTCAATAATATATTTTTTGGCATGATTAAAAAACTCCTAGAGATATGGCCGAGACGCATATAACGATACCTTTAGATTTTTTCTGGGACTATCAGTTTTTTCTTTAATTTTAAAATGAGCGGCGAGATTATTTGCTAATTAAACTTTTTCTTCTGTTGAAACAGACAGGAACAGTTTCAACATTAAATAAAAAGATTTTAAATTCTCATATTTAAGAAATTTCAGTACTGATTATTCTAAACTTAACTTTTTTTATTTCAAGTGTTTAAAATTGAATATTAACAAAGTCAAACCGTTAAAATTGAACAATTAGTTAAATGATTAGACATTAGCTGCAACGCAGAAAATACACAACACGGTCTTACTTTGCAGATGGTCACCCATCCGAGTGCTACCTGCGCTCGAAATGGTTTGACATATATACTCTTCCAGACGACTCATTCGTGCTGTCCACACGACTCAGTTTTGTAGCGAAAGTACAGAGTAGTGTGGACTGTGGACGGCATTACTCACGACTATGTGGACGTTCATGTGGACGAAACGAATGGTTACTGTCAACAAAACGAATGAATCATTCCAATACAATACTCAGTCGTCTATTTAAGTTCTTTTCATTATACCTCAATCGAAAATTTGACTTTCGATGCCTGTGGAGGGGGTTGAAAATCGAGTTTTCTACCCTAGGGATGAAAGTGACAGATCAACGTAAGTGGCGGTGTTTTTCTGTCTACTCGCGCATTAGGTATTGCAGGTAAGTTGAAGGGAATCCAGGATGTCTGCAAGCCGAGGACCAAACAATAAACCAATTGCTGTCAGAGTTGATTTCCCCTATGCAATTCACTAGAGTCTTCTTCATTAAAAAAATCGATAAAATTTAATTGTGAATTTTAGGAAAAAGCAATATCATCAGTTGAAAATATAGACAATTTAGATTCGAATTAATTGAAAATATACGCGAGAAAATAATAAAAAGGGAAAAGGTCCAACAATACTGCATATATGTAAATGTGTTATTTTTTAGATCAAATATTGATTTAAACTGGCGTATTTTGAATCCCGACGCAATAGAAAACATTATCGTTGAGTCAACACATTAGCCACTTGGCCATCAGGGAACTATAAAAAACTAGTAAAGTAATACAAAAACATTGTTATTGCAAGGATATAAAACGCGATGTCAAGAAAGCTATAAAAATTCTTAAAGCCAAATGACTTAATAACCGTAGATTTTTATTGTCCTTCGCCTACATCGACTTCTGGAGTTAAATACATATTTGTCATAAAAGGTTTCTTCGGAAAACTAGTCACATTATATCTAGTTGAAAAAGAAACTATACAAATATGTATAACAAAAATTTGTAGGAAATATTATATTAAAATTGGAAAACCAGAGCGAATTCTATCAGCTTACGGGACAAAATTTTAAATTAAAAAATAGAGAACAGGGTTAGATAATGCAAAAAATAGGAGTAAGCCGCAAAAGGAAGTCTCTAAAATTATTCATAAGAAGGGCGCTCTAGCATTACTTTGAATACCATACCAATAAAGTTCTTATCAACAAAGAAAT
This sequence comes from Andricus kollari, assembly GCA_932074435.1. Classification (NCBI taxonomy): domain Eukaryota; kingdom Metazoa; phylum Arthropoda; class Insecta; order Hymenoptera; family Cynipidae; genus Andricus; species Andricus kollari. The sequence continues at coordinate 9,167 of CAKNWW010338163.1, read as the reverse complement.
GAATAAATTCTATCACATATACTCTGGAACATATAGGATCAATAAGGATTATAAAAATAATCCATTCCAATTAGTAAAAATAGATAATTCCCCCTATCCATTATATGTCATGTATGTATACGCACGACCAGTAGTTACCGGTTGCCCTGGGCCCACCTGTGATTTAGTCTATTGAAAATCACCGATTTCGCTTCTATCACTAAATAAATTATCGTTAATATCAACCGCGTTATATTTCTTATACCGTTTGCAGTCTCCGTAGATCCTACAGGTTAAAGGCCTATAAAATTGAGTTTGAGGGAGAAAGTAAAATAGGGAGAAATGGTGTCACGCGGAAGCTTGGAAAGGCAAGAAATGTCTATAATGCTGCAAAATTAGGTGGTATCAAGGATTCTGGAAGTCTGTTGAGAGAAATAAAGGTTTTGGGATATGTTATAGGCAGGTGTGAATATTTACCACTTTTGTGTTCGGTAAAGAAAATGAATGCTTAGTTTCTTTCTATCTATGGTAAAACTACATGTAATGAAAAAAAATCTGGGCTCATTAGCCTCCAGAGTGTAAGTTTTAATGATAAAGCCTTTTAATAAGATCAAGGCTCCTCTGCATGCTGGCGATTATTGCCGTATTTCTAGCCTCTGTTGTCTCTCAAAAGGATTGAACAGAACTGCCTGTCATCATATCGTTGAATATAATAAATGTAATAGCATCTTGATTGCTTATCAGTATGGTTATAGAAGTGGCTTCAGTACTCCGACGCTATTGCTTAACGTCACTGATGACATTCAAAAATGCATTGATAACCGAATGGTAACAATTATCGTTATTGTTATTGGATTAAGAGGTAAGACTTCGGAGTGGGGCGATATTGGCAGTGGTATATCACAGAGAGTCACTGATTGAGCCTTTGCTAATTATACTTTCTACAAACGTTATTAGATCTGCTATCAAGTACTCATTTTAGATACTCTATGTGGATGGTCTCGTAATTTGCATCTACTGTCTAGTCCCGATAATACCAATGAGTCTATTGGTCTAATGAATCGATATGTAAGGGCGATATGTGGTCAGAGACAAGCAAGCTTAAACTCACCCCTGAAAAGACCAAAGCTTTAATTTTTTGCAGTTCGCGGTATGTAAATGGTCTGCTTTTGGCCTCTCTTTCTCCGGTCAAGCTTCTGGCTACCATCATTTCCTTTGTTGAGAATGCTAAAAACTTGTCTTCAGTCCCGACTCCAATACGTTTTCGAGATCGGGAAGTCGGTAATATTTCTAGACGACTTTATGCTACTTTGAAATAGCTAGTGTCCAATGATCTAAGATCAAAGTCACGTACCTAAAGTCCTTTATTGTGACGGCGATAACGATTTCGAATGCTTTACTAGATACTGTGGTCGATGCTGAGTCAGATGCTACATTTAAAAATAAGGTTTTTGCATATTCCCTTGGAATGGAGAAATATAATGTGGTAGAGTAGATGTGCTGCGTATATGCTGCGCTCTACTACTGGGATGTGCTATACTAAAGTGTACTAAATGAATTTTGTTTTGTTTTTGACTTCAAGTTACGTAATGAAGTGTAAACATAACTTTTGTACCATAGTGTATACATTACTTGTCCTTATGGGTTAACCTTAGTGTAAATAAACGGATTAATCAATCAATCTGAAAACTACTTTAAGGCGAAAGGTAAACCGTTAATTTTTTTCTATCCTAAATATTTGCGCAAAGTGTTTTTAGGCATTAAGTGATATTCATTTATTCTGTTGCTCAGCATCACACGTACTCTTAGGTTGTGCGTCATGTGCTTCATGGGAGAAATAAAGGTCGTTTATACTCTGGTCTTCACCGTAGCAATAGTCTTTAATTATATTGGTAAATATAATAGTATAATATATGTATAATATAAAAAAATATTTTTAGAACCTTCAACACCATTTTTGAATTCAGCAGAGATATTTTATAACACTTTTAGTACATTAAATTAGAAAGAAGATTTGCGTCGTCGCGTAGCATTGTTAACCATTTAACGGCTACTATTGCACCTGAGGAACGTTCACTATTTTCGAATTCCTTAATTTTCAGGTAACGAACTAAGAATTCTGAAAAAGACATGCGTGCATTAGATCGAAGTGGACTATTCCGCATCACGTAAGGTGGTTCTGCATTATCGTATACTTAATAGAAATCGAGAAAATTATGAAAATTAAAACAAAAATTTTTGTACAAATAGATCGGTAAACGACCATTTCTGTATTTTGTCACAATTTTTATTCAACGGGATCCAGACTTGACCGTTAAAAGGTTAACAGCTGTTGCCAAATGGTGACTCACTGACTGTACAGATCCTCGTCGCCTCGTAGGCAGGAATCAGGCATACGCAGTTTACAGTTATGGACAGCCATTGACAGCCCTAATTATCATTGTATTTTAGTGAAAAATTAATAATATTTTAGTAAAACGGTCAAAACTGACTTAGACATGAACAGTCCCTGATCAGAATGTAGAATCTTAACATTGACTTAAAAGGTATTAACTATAACTTACTATTCAAGTTGTTCTAAGGAGAATCTGACCTCTGCCTTAATTTAAATCTGGACAAGTGCGGCGATTTATACATGGAGAGTTCATGAAATACCAACGAACATAAAAAAATGGAGTCCTCTTTTTTTTTGTTGCAGTGGTAAGTTCACAGTTCGAGTGCTTGCCAAATGGCGAACCCATTCCTGGTGTTCCTCGAGCCGGACCTTCTTCTTCTACTTCTGAAAGGAATAATTTTCCTGAGAAGTCTCTTCCTCCTGCCGATCCTTCTATTCGTGCCAGGTCCAGATCTCCTTCGGAAAGAGCTAACCCTACTAGCACGTCCATAGCTCTCCCTATAAGGCTTCCTTCTCCTGACGGATATGGTTGTGGTCTCGAACAACTCAAATTCATTCGGCTTATTCCCTTTAAGAATCATCGCCTGATATTCGAACTTCGAACATACACTTTTCCTGCCGAAACATCAATTCGAATTTTAATAGGAAGGGACACCTATGGGCCTATGGCAACCCGTGAAAAATTGTATTATCAACACCTGACGGTGATGTCTTTGCAATATTGGAGGGGTATAATGCTCTTGCTGGAATATACAGAAATTATGCTGAAAGACAAAGACGGGCAAAAATAAACATGCGAAGCGGCAGAGTTACGCAATTGACCAAAGAAGAAATAAATGAAATTCCAGTGGGTCCCTGCCGCACAATCATGTTAAATTATAGAGTAGAACATCTAAACCCTTGAGTAAATAATCCTTCACATCCATAATTTAAACAAAATGTTAAAATAATATGCAGTATCAAATAAAAGCACAAATATGTAATATTGTTTGTGATCCAAATTCGGATTCAAATCTTACATGTAACTGGTAATTACATAAAAAGTTAATGTCTTATGATAGTCAAGGCTTCAATACTTTAACAAATCCCCAGCCATTCTTTTTCGAAGACAGATAAAAAATCCGCTAGCCTTAAAGTTTATTAAATCAAAGCTGAGTAAATTCTAAAACTTATTTTCCTCTATGCAGCATTAAATTACTGTGTAAAACTTTCACAACAAATTGGAAAGGCTCAAATATACGACTTTCTTCAAATGAAAAAGTTATATTTTTCTTCTCTTTCAAACTGTGTTAATACTTTTTTGAGCCTATACAGTTTGATTTCGTTAAAATCTAAAATTAGTTTATAATTAAGAAATGTTCACTATTCCTATCAAGGTTTGTGATTATGTTGGGAGGTTGTCATCATAGTTGGATTGTAATTTTATTTTGATTATTTATATAGTAATTTTAGCATTTTTGTCTGGTTGAATTTAAATTGACAATACATTTCTCCCTCGCTGCCCCACGGCAGCCACCATTAATTTGCTTAGAAACGAAAAGTTATTCAAATTTAACAACTTTCATTTTGAAACTGACATACTCAAGAAATGTCAGTTCTAATTATTATCAACTTTAATTTCTTCATTTTAAGTGTTTGCAATTAAATATTTACAAACTCGAAACGATAAAATTGAAATAATATTATACATTCGGTGCTTGAAATTGTATAATATCAAATCAGGAGCCTTCAATATTAAGGAATTTAAAACTACAATTGAAATCTTTGTGGTTAAAAACCCTGCAAATAAAAAAATTTCAGAAATAATAATAAATTTTACATATGTGGCTTTTAAGTAGTCAAAATGACTCTGATGTCGAGGTAGCAGCTTCTAAAATTCAACATTTTGAATTGGAATCGTAGAAATTTAAAATAAAATCATTTATTGTAACGTTAAGTGTAATTTGATGTGCGTAGATCAATTATTTGAATTATAATTGATGCGATTTCTGTTTAAAATTAAACAAATTTAAATTCTAAGCCCTGAAAATGGGTTATCCGAAAAGTGTTCTGATTGAAATAACTTTAAATAGGTCAGATACAAAACGAAATGATTCTAACCTTCCTTTGAAAGTAAACCATTTTTATATTAAACGCTGGAATTAAAAATTGTTAATGGTCTTACTTATGATTTCAATATTTGCAAATTTTCCAGACATAAAAAATTGTAGAATTTTCAAGTTACCTTTGAAAGTGAGGGATTTCCAAATTTTGAATTTCTATTTCAAATTCTAAGCATGTAAAGAATTTTTATTTAAAATGTATAACTTAGTAGAATTTCAATTACAAACGTTTAAATTTGAAACAATTTAACAACGTAGATTTTAATTTCATTTTCCAAGCTCTAAAAATTATATAAATGTGTAACGTTTCCATTTCAATTGCAAAATTGAAATTTAGAATTGAGGTTTTAGCCTTCAGAAATAATGATTCGTCCAAAGAATTTCGCATTCCATCCCAATTCCGCATTGAAAAATATTTGTGCTTTTTGATACTATTGCACGGTTAAACTAAAACTTTCAAATTTTAAAATAAATGTTTGAAAATATTATATACAACTATCGGAAATTATCTATACGTCTAGCGCGAGCAGCACTAAAATCACTTATTAATCGACTCCGTCGGATACTAAGCCATACATTCTTTTTAAAAGCTCTTAGTAATATTATGAGATTCCATGTCGAATGACCTGAAGTAGAAATATTCTTGACTCGTTTAAGAGGAAAGACAGTAAACTTCCTTCTATTCTAAAGATTCTCCTCGGTCCCTGTACGAGATGTACGGTTAAGCCCGCCGTAGCGGCTAACCAATTAAAAAAAAGAGGTCCGAAGAGCGGGAATCCTTGAATTTAGTATTTTAGCATGACGTCATGGGAATGCAATCAACTTTTTCTCGAAAATATGCTAAACGCAAAAGTAAGTAATATCGATTTGATCAGAAGCGGGTACTCTAATATCTAATTTCAGATAATTGATTGTATTTCGCAAAAAAGTTGAAACACTGCAAAAATATTACTATTCAAACCTTTATCACTTACCTTTACGTTTATAATATTTTCTCCAAAAAGGCGTATGCAGTTGCAGTACCATGTCCTAACCTTCCTGACGCCTGACATTGTCACCTATCTTAGCATTGTACACTTGAAAACTATTAATATTCAGACCATTATAACCTACTTTCACGTTTAGAATATTTTCTCCAAAAAGTTGTCTGCATTTCTATATCAAGAACTATGATATAACCTTCCTGACATTTACACCTATGCTAGCATGGGCACAAAGCCATGCTAGAAAACTGACAATTCCGCAAAATATTTCAGTCGTTTTTTGATTCTGTTATATTGATTTTTAGTTGGCTATAGGAAATTTATATTTTTCACGTCATACGTCAACAAAAACACTGGCCAACGGACCGCGACTTTTTCAACTGCGCAATAAGTCGGGAGCGTCTGAACCATTTCCATTTGGAATGCATGATATTGCTCAATATACTCGACTGAATACTCGCGCATTGCATCCCTTCCGAGGCGAGAGTCGCAACCGTCTCTCGCCCCTTGAGCTAAGAAACTGCGTGGGCTAGCCGTTCTAGGAATGTCGGGTCTATTTATCTGTATTATTATTGATAGTATTTATTGATTTTAAATCGAAACTTTTAAATTTCGAAAATTTTAAATTGAGGTGGGGGTCCCTCCAGCCTTGAAATTATGGAACGTGTACATTTCAAAGCAGCGGAAATAAAAGGAAGTTTACTTCCTTTGAGTTAAGAAAGTTGTGGCAAATATCTGAAATTTGGAGGATGTAATCCTTGAAACCTTATATTTAATTAAGCTATTGAACTTTGTTATACTTTTTATTATTTTGGTTATCATCCTAATATTGTAGGTAGGATTTCACCACGTAATTGGGATAGTTTAGTTTCGTTTCTTTTGTTTTTATTCTTTTTTTGTGTGTTTTCGCAACGAGTCTCAAGTAGAAATTCCAGATAGTTTTCCCTATTTCTAATCGAGAGCTGGTCGGGAAAAATAGAGAGGGCCTGACTAGTTCTGTAACGCTGTTCTTGCCAGGTTCTAGCTAGAACTTCTGAGTGGGCCCCAACGAGAGTACTCCTTTATCGTCCGACTATTGGTAGAGCCCCGTCTAGATCTTTCCATTACCCGATAAATATTTCAATGAGTGGCTGACAGCAAAAGCGGGTTTGGAAAATATATCGGTATAGCGTGAATGACTTAAGAAAGTTGCGGCCAAACAAGGGTTGAGGAGAAACAAAAAAATGAGGATGGTATCGTATATTATAACAATATATTTATATTATAATAAATTAAAATGTATCGTTATATATTAGAATATGCGATCTTTTTTTCTTGTTTTTTATTGAGTCGTTTTTGTCCTTAACGTTATTCACTCATTTTTGTTCCGACAATTTTTTTCACCCGCATTTGCTGCCAGCCCCTTGATTAACTTTGTAGAAGTAAATAAAATTATGCTACTGGCTACAAATAAATAACATCAAATTCTTTCTGATTGATAGAGTACCAATTTTTCTAAATTGAAGTAAATATTATTAACTTATTTGTTAATACAATTGTTTACTCTGCCAATCAGTCATGTTTTGTTTAAATAAAAAAAAATTGCTACATGATCAATCAGATAGCATATCGATGCTATTACCCCAGTCAAGTTGATTTCATTTGGAATTTAGGTGTAAATTTTTGTTATTTATCATTCGAAGTCTACCAAAATTTAAATGAATAAAGAATACAAATTCTTACTTTTCAGAAGTAAACTTGATGTATTTCATAAATTACAATATTATGAAACATCTGAAGTGCAATCAAATAGTAAAGTTTTCTGTTATAAGTTTGAACAAAATAAACAAGATATAAATTAAGCAAATTTATCATAAAAAATAAAATCGTTAGCACCTGAGTCAACATCTGCTTTGTGTGGATCACCAGGATGTCGATCAGTTGCCCGGGTACGATGTCCACCATTCCAGTCTTTTGCGTTGGGTAAAACATATACAACTTCAGTGTGGAAAGTTTTTTCGGTCAGGTTTATACCTGACCGAATGTTATCCTTATGGGATATATATCCTTATGGGATTTGCAAATGACACCCAAAAGAATAATGTTCTGACTTAAAACTTGCTACTGATAAAACACGGCTGCTAGTTGCGACACCCCCTACGTGGTCGGTAAAGCATGTTCGTCTGGTAATGGTGCTGCGCTATGGTACCGACGATGAAAAATGTCTGCTAGTTGTGGCACCTCTCCACATCGTCGGTGAAACATGGCCGTCCTGTAGTAAAGCCATGTCATGCGCGGCACTAATGCGCAGTTTTGGTTACGTTCCACCCTCCCGCTCTGCTTCTTTGGTGTCAGTTTGGTACACACTAACGATCTCGACCCCGTTTATACAAGTTATAAAAAATTATCATGTCGGTTAAATTGAGAGTCCTCTGGCGCTTCGAGGGTGATTCTATAATCTACGTACCCGCACAGATACAGTTATGTTGCCTTAATCTAGGCTTGAGTCGTTTGGGAGAGCAGGTCGAATCCCATAGTATGTAGACCCGCCCCCTGCAAGCGGGGTTCTCCAGAGGGTGTTTCTAATTTCCCTAGCTTCTCGTGGGACAATTAAATAAAACACGAAAAACAAAAACAACGAGGGCCCCGTTCCGGGACGCTCTTCTAACCCACCGCCAGTGGTGGAAGGCTCCTCAGGGGACAGTTCACCACGAGCGGTGCGAACTCCTGGAGCCCTTGCGGCTTTCTATTACTGACCCAATCTAGGGGCCATGAATTTGCCTTTTAACAGCTGAGACGGGAATCCCCGTGATGCCGATTAATCTGCACCACAGCAAAAGCGCCTCGGAGGTTCTGGCCACGCGCTTGTCAGTGGTGCAGGCAGGAATTGCTCTTATCCAAGAACCCTGGTTATACAGGGAAAGGATTAGTGGCTTGTCAGGATTTGGTTTCATATATAAGGGGCCACGGGAAAAAGCGCCAAGGGTATGCATAGTCGGCAAACGTATGGATGCGATCTTGGTGCCTAAACTCTGCTCTAGAGATCTCACCGTTATTAAGGTGAGACTCAGGGGTGGTTGCAGATAAAGGGTAGAGGTGCTTATTGCCTCGGCTCATTTCCCAGGCGACGCCAAGAGAAAAATTGCATCCAAAATTTGGGTATAGGGTACCTGCATATATCCGACACATGCACAACTGTGTGTCTTTTACACTTCACATTTTTGGAGGGCGAGTGTCTGTTTTTCAAATGTGCCGTAAAAACTGTGACAATTATATTTTTAACTGAGTTTTTTAATATCTATATCATAAATATTATAATTTTTTTGATTTGGTGAGAATCGTAAATATTTCAGTAAAACGGCCCATACTGCCTAAGACCCGAACAGTTCCCGACTAGAATTTCTTGGTTCTTTTATTCGAATCAGGACCCAACTAAAGCCTGGCTAAAATATAAGATTGTGGCCTAACTAGACGTGCATAGATTTCCTAGTCACAAATAATGGAAAATCCTAGCAGTGTCTAAAAGTGTCCTGACTAGAACTTTCTAGTCTAGTTGTTCTAGTAAGGATCTGACCACCGCTCTAATTGACATGGGGACAAGTGGGGCGATTTCGACATGGGGTCTTCCTTCAGTTTGCGCGACCTTTTTTCACGCTTCATTGATGACTTTGAAATGTGATTACTGAATTGGTATAATTGCGCTACACATTTGTTTCATATCTTTTAGAA
>CAKNWW010338158.1:0-10554 GCA_932074435.1 Andricus kollari | reverse complement strand
TTTGAGTTTTCTTACATCCAACTCATTTGGCCCTACAAGATCAAAAAAGTACTTGAAATAAAATTTTTATTGTTTAAAGCTCGAATGAAAAAATATTCTCAAATTTTTGTTCTCTAAAATTACACATTTTACAATTGAAGCTTGCAAAGCTACCTAATTTCTATATTCCCGACTAATATAGGAAATTTAAAAATTGTTATAAGTTAACAAATGCAGAGTTATAACTTTAAATGTAGAAAACATGGATTTGGGTTGAAAGCGTTTAAATCTGTTTGCAACAATTGCAAATAGTTGGCAACTAAATTATGACGAAAATGTAAACTACCCATTGTCCAACGTTTGGATGCAACTTTTTAACTCAATTTGATACTTGGGCATTTTATGTGATGTAAATCTTCTAGTAAAAACTGCAGAAGGTTTGAGAGTGTGAACTCTGGTTTTACTAAGTGGGGATTTAATGCAGAGGATGTAGAGAATTTACCCATAAAATCTGATGATTCGTAGGTGTACAATAGACGTTTTCTCGCCGCGAGTCACCGCGTGTAAATATTGCTGAGAACACAGCGGAGTGCAGAGTAATCCTGGAGATTATCGGCTTACTTCGTCAGAAGATTATGTCAGGTTGAGGGTGTCAGCATGTCCCTTGGGGCCTGGGGCCCTTGTGCTTTCTACGTCCCTGTTCCAGCATATCTCTTTCGAAGGTCCACCACATTAACAAAGAATCAGATTCATTGTCATTATACCAAAATTAAGATACCCTTTCATTTAAGCAATTAGTTGATTATATTTAAAGTAATTTGCAAAATATTTTTAATTGAGAAAAGGTCTGCTTTTTTTAGTTTTTACATTCTCATAATTTATTATAGGACGTATTACATGTATGTGAATTTCGACCTATCCTGTGTTTGTAAATTCGCGACAGTTTGAGACTCCCTGAGCCAGAAAAAATGATTTTACAAACATGTATATCTGTCGGGTCTGTCTGAAGTCTGACGGCACGATACCTTTTTCGAAGGAATTTTCTAATCAGAATTTCCTTTGATACACTCTTTTTTTATCCAAAAAGACAGATCATATTCGTTAGCCAGCCTTCTATCGCCAATATTTATGTATTTAAAAATAAAAAATAAAACTGGGAAAATTAAAAATTCATCTTTCTAACGAAACCACGATACGATAAATAGTCTAGAGACCAAAATTATTAGTTTCTTGAAGTGCAACAAAATCGAAAATTCAAATTTATACCCAAACAACACAAAATACGATGAAATGTCCAACAGTAAAGTTTTCTCGGCTAAAATATACCTACATAGTTTTCTATAACCCTTTTTTAATAATATTCATAGTTTTTTCTTGGTGAAATTCATCTTCTTAGTTGAGAATTAATTTCTTTAGCTGGATATTCAACAATTATGTTGAAAATTTCTTGAAAAGTCAAATATTTGCTTGAACATTCATGTATTTTGTTCAAAATTAATCTTTATTGGTAAAAAAGTAATCTTCTTGGTGGAAAATTAATATTTTTTGGCTGAAAATTGTTTTCTTTTGTTCAACGTAAGTTTCTTTTTAAATTGAAAATAAATTTTGTTAACTGAAATTTTAACTATTCTAATGTGAGTGAGCAATTGATCTATTTTAGGTGAAAAATTAACTATCTTGTTGAAAATTTCTGTTTTTCGGTAGAAATGTAATCTTATTAGTTGAAACTTCATCTTTTTGGTTAAAAAAAATTCCTTTGATTGAAAATTGAACTATTTTCTTACAAATTTGTTGTTGAACATTTATTTTTCTAACTGAAAACTTATCTATTCTAGTTTTCGTTGACAATCTATCTTTTTTAATTGGAAATTAATGTGTTTTGTTGAAAATTGTTTGTTGTTTTTTCCCCCCAGAAAATTCATCTTTTGGGTTGAAATTCAACTGCTTGGTTAAAAATTCATTTCTTTGGTCTAAAATTGAACTATTTTGTTGAAAACTAATTTTTTTACTGATAATGTAAAAATTACATTTTTACTTGAAAATATATTTTTTTTAAGTTGAAAACTCGTATTTTTGGGTTGAAAATTCATTTATTTGGGTAGAAGATTTATATTTTTGGGTTAAAAATGCAAATTTTTTGTTAAAAGGTCATATTTTCGGGTTGAAAACTTAACTGGTTTGCAGGAAATTCTCCTCGTTTTTTTTTCCTTGTTGACTGAAAAATATTTCTTGGTTGAAAATTCAAATAATCGATTATTCCACAGTAAAAATTATGGGATAAATTTTGTTGCACCTAATTTAAAGATGGTGTTCCATCTCGCTGGATGACGTTTCGTACCCCAAGTCCGAGGGAAACGATACCTTATGACCTTATGTAGTGGTACCATTCACACTACCAAGACTAATTTGCGAAATGGTACCCTGAAATTAGTGTTAGATTCACACTTTATTTTTTCTATGTCATCACGTTGGTTGAAAATTTAACAATTTTGTTGAAAATTCCTGTTTTCTTAATTGAAAAATAATGATTTTAACTACGAATTTAATGCTTACATTTTTTTCTTCAAAAATCATGTATTTTACGTATGTCTTACATTTTTGATCTCTTAGGTGTAAGATTGTTTTTATATCTGAAAGGAAATTTTACTGTCAGAGAAAATGGAAAATTGGTCAGGGAAAGTCACGGAATTATCAAATTGGAATTTGGTAGCAACCCTGATAAGTCTCCTAGCAATAAAGTTTCATTGAAAAAAATATGAATCAAAACCAACAAAAATCACGTTTGGCCCTCCCTTCGATAGTATAGAAAATGTTTCGTTTTGAACATAATTTCAATCGAGTGCGATGTGCAAGACACATGATGAGAATTTATTCCTTAGTACCGAAGGAGCTTTGCCAACGAGTAATTCACAATTATAAAATTATATGTGTCAATAGTTTGACTTTTACTTTAAGAAGGTGTATGTACAAATATGGGGAAGTAAAAAGACCGAGCGCGAAGCGCGATAACCGACAGACGCGCGCTAAGGCGTGCTCAAACTTGCGAGTGAAACGAGTCGCGCGCGATCAAAATGTGCCAGCGTAGCGGGCAGATACTTAATCATAAATCTATTCTGAAATCTTGTGCATTTACAAAGAATCACTCTGTATTAATATAGAGAACTCAGTTTGTTTAAGAGTTTATGATGTTTTGGCTTCTCAATGAAGAGATTCATTTTATGAAACATTTTTATAAGTTTTGAATTCCCACCTGAACTCTTGCTTCTGTCAAATTTATCTTCATGGCTAGGTCTTCTCTAGTGAAGACATCTGGGTAATGCGTCTGAGCAAAGGCAGATTCGAGTTCTTCCAGTTGCTGAAGAGTGAACGTTGTTCTGTTTCTTCTTTGTTTTCTTCTCACGAAGGAATCTTCGCCCACCCCATGAAGGGCTGGATGGTAAGCTGAATAGCTCGTATCTGAAATTCCATAAATGGAAAAGACTTTTTTAAATCTTAATGTTGGAATATTAACGAAATGTTGTGAATAGTGTTTGCAGACTTAATTCAACAAAATATGAAATTAGGTCAAATTAATAGTTGGAATAGGATATAGTTAAAAACGTCCCCTATAATAGAGAGTGAAACATGACTCATTCATTTGAGCATATAAAATAACGTATGCTTAAATTAAAGGATGGAATTGTTACGCCCTTTAACGTATTATAATATTGTAAATAAAATATTTTTACAAGGCCTTAACTGTTCCTTTAGATAACACAGATTCGTTAGATTCAAAAATAGGGTTCATGGAATAAAATCGTGCAGTAAAGAATTTTAATTGGTATATTTAAAATTGTTCAATTAAAAATTTTATTTTTTTTAATTGATTCACTTTGAAGGTTATACTTTTTAATTCAGTTATGAGGGCTTGAATCTTAAAATTTGAATGATCGGGAAAACATGCTTGGAAGCATTATAAAGAACCATTGATGAAAATAAAATTTTTGAAACGTCAGCGAGTGGAAATGCAAGAACTCCATAGTGGAGAGAATGAATAATATCAAAATGAGAAATGTAATAATCGAAAAACAGGTGTCTAACTATTTTTAACCAAATGTTTTTCGATTAGAACCCCAGTTGGAAAAATGATACACAGTGTTAAATATTGTATATAATTGCATCCTCATAGAGGCAGGTTTGTGATGACTTACATTTTCAAGGAAAATTTTTTAACATATTTTTATATAATTCGACGCCAGGAGCTCGAAAATACAATTTGAAAAAATGTACGTATGTGTGTGTATATGCAACTTTTATCTGTTCACCATATCTCGAAAAGTAAAAGAGCTATGATCATGAGGTTTCGAAGAATTTTAACCCTAATTGATATCCAGGTCTGATAGGATTGTGTGCTAGATTGACCATTTGGAAGTGTGTTTACTTTTTTTTATTTAGAGATTTAAAAAACAAAATTTCACCTATCTGTCTAATGTATTTCTTCGCGCCTTCGAGACGCATCGGTCGACCTATTGTCGAAACTTTTGTGACCTATTATTACCGATTTATGACGTTAAAAACAATGTTTACCTTGTTTATCCAAAAAAACTTTTTTAAATTCAAAATACAACAATACTATATCTAGTGTATTTGTTCGCATCTTCGAGACGCAATGATCGACATATTTTATTGTGTATTCTGTTTATATGAGAAAAACCTTATTCATATTAGGAATACTACAGTACTGTATTTGACATGTTTATTCGTGTCTTCGAGACACGTCGAATGACCTATTGACGAACCTTCCATGACCTCCTATGATCTAGCAATACCGATTGATAAATTAAAAAAAAATACATGATTTATTTTGTTGATATGAGGAAATCTTTTTGAATATTGCCGGAATGCAACAGTAATTTTTTTTTATTGGGAATATAACAGTACTGTATTTGATGTAATTGTTTGCATCTTCGAGACGCGTCGATTGACCTATTGACGAACTTGCAATGACCATTCTTGATCAATCAATATCGACTTCAAAAATTAAAAAAAAGGTTGCATTATGAAGAAAACTTACTTTTTCAATTTGATATTTAACACTAGCGTAAGTTAAAAAGTTGTTCATTGTAACAAAACACATCGATTGAAATTTCGATGGGTTCTTCGATTTTCTGAAAGTAAGATTTTTGGTAAGACAGAAACATAAGCTTGAAAAATATTGAAAGCATCTATTTTTTCTTTTGTTAGAGAAAAGCCTCCTTCTATGAGGAAGCAAATTTATTTGATACCTATGAGGAAGCATATTAAATACGTCCATAGTACTTCGCAGCATTATTTTCATTTTCATACATTTTTTTATAAAATAATTAAAAATATACATAATTTTTTCACTATATATGTATACAATTTTGTATCCTTCATAAAGAATGTTTATTTTCTGAGATCATAAATTCGTCTCATAAATTTGTTTCAGTTTTTTAAATTTGTTTCATAAATTTGTCAGTTTTTTCAAGCAACTGAAAACTTCAGCATCTTAAATAATTTATTTTACGGTCAGGAACTGGCAAAATTTCGTAATCCGTAACTGAAATCAGCTCATTATGAATGTTCAATTCGTTTTTGAGGCAACCGAGCGAGCTCAGGTGTAATTAGATCCAGTTAGTAGAAACGTTGCTAGAGAACGAGAATGCGTATATAGCAGCCTAGTGAAACGCGCAAAACCCTAACAAATGAAGCTTTGCGCGTGTATACTGCACGTAAAGCGAATACGAGAAGAGATGGATAATACGAGAGAAGATAGACGAGGAGAGAAACAGTGAGAGAGATAAAGAGAACTAGACGCGGCGAAGCTCGGAACCGCTCATCAATGATGCAAAGCAATCAGCGCAATTAATTACCGCGGCGCTAAGCCCAGCTTAGCGAAAAACACAAATTAATTTCCTAAACTCATAAAAATTCATGACGCTCTCGTCGGACGACAGCGGCGTTGCATTGCTGCTTTTACATTTTGCAACAGCGTCCAACAGCATCCACGGATTTTGCTATCCATGTTTCGTAAATCTTGTTGCGACCTTCCAAACGATTTCATAAATCTCGTGCACCAATTGAAATTTATTTTTAAATTACTTGTATAGATCTAAATGTAGCTGCGGTTATCAAAAAATAGAAAAAACTTTTATAGCAAATGAGGCTTTGTGGGATAGAATTTTTGTTATTTCACAATATAGTAATCTGAATTTTAAACATCTTTAAACAATTTTCAAACTCACTTGTGACTTTAGAAAGAATATAACTCTTCTACTTTTCATAAATTAAGAATATTGGTTTGCAAGTTTATCTGCAAATTCATTTTTTATTATATTATATCGTAAATAAAGGTTAAAAATCTCGGTCTTCTCACTCTATTGAATAAAAAATTTTATTTCCAGGCAACAATTTCTTTACGTTTTGAATCACCTTCCCAACACTATTTTTCGAACGTGGATTCCCATTCCGTTTTTCTTAGTTTTTGATCACCCTCCTTCCTCACAGACATCAGATAAATTGGCTTCCTCATGGAGGGAGCTATTTTCACTAACAAAAAAACACTGACGCTTATCTCAACAAGCTGATTTTTCTCTCCTATACCGAAAAACTGACCCGTGTAGAAAATTATCGGAAAACTATTCGGGGCCAGGATGGAACGTCACGACCGCTAATGTGGCTCTGTCAAGGCGGTCTATTATGACCCTGAGTAGAAATGAAACGTTTTTGTATGGTTAAAGCTAGTCTGGACGAGCTAATCTAGTGCTAGTCAGTCAGTCTTGTAAAAATCCATTTTAGATGGTTGACTTTGAAAATTATTTCAAAGACAGTCTTGATGATGAACGAAAAATTCTTTTTTTTAATGTACATTTTTCATTTCTTATACTTTTAAACACCCTGAATATTTTATGAAATGTACATACAAATATTTGGATTCAAAAGTTAGAAAAATGTTTGTTCCTGATAGGCTAGCCAGCACCCGATTCGGGCCCCATAATACTGACTAGATGATAAGGGAAAAATTCATTTTTTTAGTTTTTATTTTGTATCTTTGATATTTTTAAGTACCCTAGCTCTTTTTGGAATTGTACAAAAAAATATTTGCATTAGACGTTTAGCCTTTTTGTTGGTCCTGGCGGGCTAGCCAGCACCTGATTAGAGCTCGAAAAGCCCCTCTAGATTTGAAGGTCTAGACTCTAGTCTAGACAATTCCCTAACTGGATGCAAGTCTGCCCTGCTAATTTTCTACATGGGGATTTCCAGAAAATCAGAGAGGCCAGAAAAAGGGTAATCAATGTGTTTCGTTAACGAACCACTTTTTAAGTGACAGTAGTGTTATATTTCAATTCATAATAAAGTGTTCCTTGTAATAAACACAGTGAAAAATTTTTCTAAACGTCATAAACCGCTATTGATACATTATGAAAGGTTCTTCAATAGGAAATCTACGCGTCTCGAGGACGTAAACAAATAAAATATATCTTAGAAATAAGATTTTTATTCAAATTACTTAAAAATTGATATATATTTCAATAAGTACAGCATAAATTAGGAATGCATTTCGTTTATAAAAATGATTGATTCTTTTTTGCATTAGAAAATATAATAATAAATACATAATTATAATATAATAATATGTATTGACAAACAAAAATAATAATAATTTCGATGTAATATGTTAAACAAAAACAAATAAACTTCAAATATGAAGAGATGAGAACTCAACGCAACGGTGGCATTTTTCAATCTTTGCGGATATGAAGAGTCAGTAATAAGATTGATTTTTCGTCTTTCCCAAAATTTTCGAAACTCTCTATGTGCCGCTTCTCCGGCTTGCTCCGACCATAAGCCTAAACTTTGGGTATTCAATAGTTCTAGGCATTGTGTCAAGTGCTGCATCAGGACATGTATTTTCAGGGTTTCGGTTGTATTTGTGCTCAACAATGCACTGTGAAATTCTTCAATGAGCTTTCCTATATCTGCAATCGGATCAAGTCTCTTGATCGAAAAACATGAATTACCAATTTTATCCATTATTTTAAATGCAGTAACATAGGGTGTGCTTGCAAATGGACCGGCATCTACATAAATTTCTCGATCAAAGAGTTTGTCAGCTTCTCTTAACAATTTTCTGCATGCATTGCCTTTAAATACCTCTCTATGATAATTCTTTGAGACTAACTTTAGTTTTAAAGGCCACAAAAGAGCTTTCTCTCGACCAAAAAGGTGCACTAGACCATCCCAAAACAAATGGTTAATAAACCCTTGTAATATATGAAGTTCTGGAAATGTACATTTATCAACAATCAACAAATCGTCTTTTTCTTTGAAAATTGGCTCATTTATAGTACTGTGGCAGTTCTTAGCTAAATTTTTATTTTTGCCAAGAGAAATAAACTTGTCATAATCTTTTCTCAAATCACCAAATGTTTTAAGAGGTAAAACTTCCACTTCGTCGGACGCATGATTTTCTTTAAAAAAATTTCCCTAAATCTTAAAGACCAACAAAGCAATAAGGCCAAGGATACATTGAAGAAGCCGTTTGTTGTTTACTTACGATCAGTAATATTTTGAAATCAGAGACAAATTTGAAAGAAATATTATTAATGTTCACTAAATTGAATAGAAGTTTAACATTTTCATAGCTTTGTTTGACGTCAGGTACTAGACACAGCATAATCAGTTTTTTAACACTTGTTTCTGCATTTGATGCTTGTATACTGTTTTGAGAATCAATTCTTCTTTGTTTGTTAGGTATATCATTTTCCAAATCAGTCTCAGTTGGTGTGTGAGAAATTATTGACAAGCAAATTTTTAAAAAAATCCTGACCACCATCTGCCATTACTTTAACGAGATAGCCACCAACAAAATTACGTCTTTCTAATACAGTTTCAAGCATTTTTTCAGCATCAGCACAGACGACAGGTCACATTTCTCTTTTATTAGAATTCTTAGTATCAAATTCTAAAATATCAATATTGTAGATATCTTTTAATAATTTTGTTCGTTCACTAACGTGATGTGAATAATGAGCAGGCACAGACTTTTGACCAGCAGAATGTCGAATAAAAGTGGTCAAGTTATTCATATATCGAGTCGAACATCCAGTGTTTGTATGGAAAGTATCTAAATCTTTTGATGAAAATGTGACTGAAGTATTTTTTTTTTGAAGAAATATTCGTTTTCTACCTCCTTGAGTGTTCAGCGCAATAGAATCTGTGTTATTACTTTTAGCTTTTTGGTTGACAATTTCGGACCCAATATATTCTTGCTGCTTATCTGGCAATTCATTTACAAGTTTCGCAACATTTTTTCGAGTTACCTGATCTTGCTTACTACAAGCATGCCTTTTACCTTTGTGAACTTCAGTCTTACAAATTTTACAAATTGTCATTGTATTTGATTGAACAGAAGTTTTTACTTTAGGAAGTGAAGTTATTTTTGAATTTTTCGAGCCATACAATCCATTTGAAGCTGTAATTTTAGTACTTACGTCTTTTTTCACTCCTGTTGTGTTACGTGGATGTGTTTTCGATCTGCCAGTCAAGCATATGTAACAATTACAAGTTAAACATACTTCCGTTGATGCATTAATTATCCTCGTCATCTTGGATAACAATACACTGATAGAAATGAATAAGTGGTACAACAATATTTATGATTAAATTAACTCTATTTTATTGCTGGTATAGATACAGCCATACAGTATGTCTGTTTTGGCCATCCGATTCTTGTTGCTTACGAAAGTAGACGCGCAGGCGCGATCAAGATGCGCCTGTTGTAAACTAAACAATGCGAGTCGGGGAAATCAGTCATACAAAGGGTATTGCTAAACGACAACATTTCAGAGATAGTTCCCTCAAGCAAATGTTTAATAGAATTACACATTTCATACAATAGCAACACAAATATTACATTTTTGTACCACAAATATAAGTAACTTTTATTTACCATATTTCAGTAAGTGCATTTCCTACTCATTATCATTGAAGTACACGTATTATATTATAAATATACTCGTAATTTTTCAACCAACGATCATATGGTTAAATCAACATTATTATTTCTATCAGTGTATGTTTTCATAGTTAGGGATCGTTGGTAATGGTCTCTTCAAATCATTATTCTCATGTTGAAGTAATACTAAACGAGATGTAGCACATATACTCAAAAGAAACCTTTCATCTTTCAAGTTATAATTTTTCTTCATATGTTATTCAATGCATTTTTGATTAGTTTCTGTTAATTGAAAATTACTGTAACTTTCCTGTGCAAGAACAATTTTTTTCCACATGGTCCACAAACTTTTACCCGATTCTCTTGACGAGTACTTGCACAATTGGGATGTGTAGGCATTGTAGAAAGACTTTTCAATACATAAATTTCACGATATACAAATCAGCGACATCCATAACGACATCAAACAAGACAATTGCCTGGCTCGAAAAATCGTTTGTTTTTATTTGGAAACTGCGCGCCGCAGCGCATATTATATCGAAATTATTATTACTTCTGTTTGTCAATATATATTATTATATTAATAATATGTATTTATTATTATATTCTCTAATGCA
>CAKNWW010338156.1:0-12878 GCA_932074435.1 Andricus kollari | reverse complement strand
AAATTGAAATAATTAAAATGTACAATTTTTCATGAGTAGTTGAGAATCAAATAATTATTAATTAATAAATAATAAATAATTATTAAACTACTAATAATTCAATCATATATTCATTATTCATTCATAACTAATTAATTGATAATTGATATACATTAAATAATTTGTTAATCAAAATAACAATGATACTCGAGGTGAAAATGTCAAAACCGTCATAATACCAATGTCTAGACTTAAGGCTGAAATATGAATAATTAACAATGGAATAGGGCAGAGACAACTCTCCGCAGAAATGCAATAAGATTCAGGTAAGGTGGTTGTTGAGGACTCAGGCGAGCCTCAAGCTTTAACAAAGGAGCAGGTCAAGTTCGCAAAGTGTAGCTGTTACATTGCTGCCACACTGCCAAGCTGAACCATAGGCGGCGCCGTGAATTCTCTATGTTGAGTGGTGAATTTAGAAAAAACTTTGCAACAAATGCGTAGTCCTACTAATTATTTTTTTGCAAAACAAAAAAATACGGGCTTTCTATTTTCATGTATCCTACAATATTTTTCAGTCTAATCCCAAAAATTCGAAAATGTATTTTTTTGGACCACCCTAATATATATATATATGAAGCTGTAGCCAGAACCGTTTTTCGATAAAGACACTCCAAGCTTAGCAAGCCTCTACCCCCTTTATCTCGAGAGAGGTATATTCGAGGTAAGGAAGATCTAGAATGATGACTTCGATGGATTGTTATCATCATGCATGTGCTTCGGTCAAGTTGCTTCAACTCATCGACGTTTTATTTTACTGCACCAAACGTGCAGAGCAGTATAGGAATGACCAGCAGATTGGTCGCCTGGATCTCATTCTTCTTAGATAATTCGGAAGCCCAAATTTTTCTGAGAATTTGATCAAGACGTTGAAAGGTATTTCCGACTATGAGTTGAACATCCTAATCATCACGCGATGATGTAGTTTCTAGTCTTCCTTGGTGTAGGTGGACGCAGGCACACTTGTACAGTCCAAAGCTTATGCCAATCGTTTTACAGTACCTATGTATTTACCGCCGCCACAAGGATGTTAAGGTTCTCTTTTGAAGAAGCAACGAGTTTAAGGTCGTCCATGTATAAAAGGTGGTTGACCTTATATTCTCTTCTGTTAGGCGGGCCACATAGGTATCCAGAGCTTTTGCCTCGGAGCACAATGGATAGAGGCAAGAGGGAGATGTAGAAAAGTATCGGACTTAGAGAGTGTCCCTGGAAGACCTCCCTCTTTATGATATAGCTGATAGCCACTTTTTTTTGTCAGATGTTATGATAAATCTTGTCCGCTACAAGAGCCATGGACAGATTGCGTCGATACCTGATCGAGTCCTGGGTAATACACCTGTCTATTAACAGGTTCTCCCTGCAACCTGCCAGCCCTCTCTTGCATCCACGTCATTCAACTATTTCACTCCATACCGGCTCAATAGATGTTCATATCCTCTCTTTGAGGATGCCAGTGAAATTGCTTGAAGCTGGTGTTTAATAAAACTTTAAACAAGCTATAGGAGTGTAGTTCTTTGGACTTGAAAAATCTGCAATCTTAGGAATCAATACCGATCAATACCAAAAGTTGTTGATTTTATCTGGCCCTGGCGCTGAAAAGTTTTTTGTTGTAGCGATAACTTTCTTCACTTCTTCAGCAAAAGGTACGAAAGAGTGATATATCTGAAGCGTCTTCATTTAGCTGATAAGTATATCCATATATTTACTCCCAGAAGACTTGAATCTCTTCTCGACTAGGCGGATTTTTAACGGCACATGACGTTTTATTTAACAGTCAGGAAGGATGAGTAGAAAAGGTGGAATTTTCCTGGATCCACTATACTTGCCGTTTAAGGCACTGTTTCTTTATTGAAAGAGATTCTATTTTTTGTGTCCAGTGCTGCTTGATGGTCAGCAGTTTACACTTGTGCAGCGTGTGATTTGCTTTCACGTTTCAAGCAAGTGCCCTAACTTTTGGAGTGAATTTTTTATTTGATGTTATGTAGCTAATCATGCACTAAACCTTTGATGCATGCTCTCAGGCTGTTTCAATTTTAAACTGAAGCTGTGCAATGCGCTCGCGAGTCTTAATCAGGCGTACTGGAGTATGGTTACTTCTATTGTCTCTAAGCAGGGAGACCACTTTCTCGTAAACTACACAGTTCAGATTCCAGAGATTAACATCTTCGGGGAGCAAATCAAGAAGAGCAGCATTAACTTCAGCTAATTTGTCCATTCTGAGAAAGACTTTTTGGTGGATAGATCTCCTACTTCTCATGTTAGCATTATCGGCTATCTGCAAAGGTGGTCTTGTTGGAACGGGTGGTATGTTCGCTGGAGGATGTTGCTCTTCTTCTTGCTGATAAAGAGATTCATATCCGTTTTTGCGCAAAAAGGATACCTGGTCTCTTGAATACTGAGGCGTTTTATGTGCATATTGACCGAACGGTGATGTAACCTCTGCACGAACCCTCTTCGCGCAGGTGAGCTTCTTTGCCAACAGGTAAGGATGTCTCTCGTGAGTTGGTCCGACCATTTAAAACCATGTTCTCCGGTTTGTCGGGGGCCATTGCCTGGTCGTCGCCTCGGTTCGGTCCTATTGCCACTCTCAACTGAACCATGGCCTCCATCCGAGAGAGGCCTCTTGCGGGTGGCACTGCGCGGTACTGGTGACGTAACCGCATAATTCGTTGCATTGGGAAGTTAGACCAATGCAATGTGACTGACTGCAAGAGCCAGAGCTCTCGGGCGATGGAGTCGCCACATCTCTACACACTGTCGCTGCGGACAGGATTATATTATTATCATTATTATTCTTAATATTAAAGCTACTTAAAATTTTAAACCATACTAGTTAAAAAGGTTCTAATCTACAAACTTTCAAAATAAACTTTTTTTTAGCGGAATCGTAAACATTTTATTTTTTAAGGAACTTGTTCAATTTCACGTTATTTCATAAGTATAATATCAAGTAAGATTTAAAATCATTAGATAGGCTTTTCGACTAAAGTTAGAAATATCAAATATTTCGAGTGAGAAAATGATTTCAGGCAAGGAGCAAATTGCGAAACAACCCGTATGCCACGCTATCTCAGATCTCGCAATTATTTTTCGCGTTCGAAGCCAATCCAACCAGTTCAGCTGAAAGTATGCGAACCGAATTAAGTTTTAGGATGCGTATAGCGACCTGACCACGATATATCGTTTCGGATTTATTGAATTACATATACTGTGATATTACTTCTGACATTCTCATCTTAATAAGAAGGTATTGGTTTTATATGAAAATTGTGTTTCGCCGATTTCATCAAATCTCGACGTTTTCGGACTCACTGATTGAGAAAATATTCGTTTTTCTTCGTTTTCCGCTGTTGTCGTTGTCTGTGCACACGATAACTTTTACAGGAATCAGCTGAGTGGATTCCCTTTGGTAATATTTTTTAAAGCCCGAAAAGAAAGGACGAGTTCGTTTTTTAGCCATTTTTGACCATCGGTTCTGGTTTTATCCATCGAAAATGCTTTTAAAAAAATAAAAAATTCAATTTACCAACAAAACTATATCAGATATGAAAAAAATCTCCAGAAGCAAAATTTTTTTATCTGAAAAAGGTAAACAAATTTTCTTGAAAATTTTTTTATGTTTATTTTCCGTTTTAATCGTAAAAAATGTTATTAAAAATATCAAAAATCCATTTTGTGGTCAAACTATGCAAGATACGGAAAAAAAGACCAAAATTGTTGATCCAGAAAACATCTACTTTGTTTTCAATCATTTTTTTATAGCACGCGTAGTTTTCGTTTTAATCGTAATAAATAACATAAAATTTTGTTGGAAAATCGACACAAGATAGGAAAAAAGTAAATAGATTAATATTGTTTGCCTCAAATAGATTTTTCTCAATAATGAAAACGGGACAATGAATATACGTCTGTTTTAATATCAATGCATATTAGGAATTGTAATAATATACATTTATTGAAATAATACGTTTTTTAGGATGGCTGCGAATAAAGATTAATATCAAATGAGGAACAAATATTCGAGTAATCATGAAAGATAAAATGTGTAGTATTTTTTGTAATATATGAATAAGCAATTCCAGATTGAGGTACAGAAATTAATATAGTACACATTTATAATAATAGAGTGGAACATAAGATAGAACAGTTCGCGTTTCGGACAAATTTTAATCAAGTGCGAAGCAGAAGATACGTGATTGGAATGTGTTTGTTAAAGCCAAAGGAGCTTTAACAAAAGAGAATTCACAATCACCAAATCACAGTTGTCGATGGTTTGACCTTTAATTGTAAAAGGTCCGTGCACAAATTTCTTGTGTATCATCAAACGCTAGTCTGGATGAGCTAATCTCGTGCTATTCAGTCGGTCTTTTTTTAAATGTGCAAGCAAATATTTAGATTCAAAAGTTTGAAAAACTGTTAGTCCTCATAGGTTAGCCAGCGCCCAATTAGGGTCCGAAAAGACTGACTAGATGATAAAGTAAAAAAGTCATTTTTTTAAAGGTTACTTTTTCGCCTTAAGTGCTTTTAAACATCCTTGTTTTTATGGGAATGTCCAAACAAATATTTAGATTCAAAAGTTGGAAAAACTGTTGGTCCTGATAGGTTAGCCAGCACCCAATTATGGTCCGAAAAGACTGACTAGATGATAAAGTAAAAAAGTCAGTTTTTTAAACGTTACTTTTTCGCCTTTAGTGCTTTTAAACATCCTGGTTCTTATGGGAATGTGCAAACAAATATTTGGGATTGTAACTTAAAAAATTTTGGCTCATGGGCTGGCTTGTTAAGGGATTTAAGAAGACGGAGCGCGAAGCGCGAGACCCAACAAACGCGAGGCCTAGGCGCGCTCAAACTTGCGCGCCGTGCACGCTGGGGCAGATTTTTAAAAATATTACAGAATAAATATTATAAATTATAATACAATTGTAATCGTACGATATTACTCTTCTAAAAATACTGAAATGAAATTGTAAAACCAATCTCTGGCGGCATTAATCATCTTCTAGGTTAAAAGAAGAACACTAGTAGAATTTACAATTCTTTACATTGAAATCTCTAGTCAAAATTAGTAACTCTGAAAAAAGACGGTAACTAATAATTACTTTTTTTTTACCGAAAAGTTTATAAATTCTTCGTGGCTTTTTGAGACTCTCAGTGAAAAGACTAGTTGTGTGTTTTGTTCTTGGACCCTTAATGATGAATAGGAAGTTTCTTTAAAAGTTTTAAAACAATTTTGTCATATTAGAATTCAATAAAAGGAGTTAGGATCTTTTTTAAACAAAAGATGAAATTTTCTTAAAAAGAAACCAAAAAGATTAGTAATAAACCATTTGAGTTATAACCATTTCTTTCTTCTTCGATCATTTTTTTGTTTAGATACAACAGATACTCTTGTATAATGATGCAACGAGTATAAGATCATTTCAGAATGTATCGTCTAGATGTCGTTGCGAAGTGATTAAAAAAAATATTGATGTGAGATATAATGTTCCTGGGTGTTCCTGGAGTTGAATTTCGCTATTTATAAGCGGTATTTAATTCCGCTTGTAAAACTGATTATTAAATAATGATATGAATTGAAAAATAGCGCGTGTGTTGCATCATAAAATTATGTTATCTGAGATGAAATCATAAAATAATTTAAATCAGACTAAAATTATATTATCATTTACGAATTTAGGATTCATGTTGTAAAAATGTATGTTCATTTAAGTACTAATTTTAGTGCTACAAGTAATAAAACATACTCCTTCGAAATGTCAAATTTTGAGTCCATTTAGATAAAGTTATCAGATATACTCAATTTGAAAAAACTGCATTTGATATAAATACAATGTAATTAATTAAATTCTCAATTATGTGTAAGATTTAGAAAAATTATTTAATTTGAAATGTAAATCAATCGAATTTGAAGAGCCATAACTTCATTTATATTGTTATTCCGTTTCGCTCCAGCTAGAAATGGGTTATCCTTACGTGATTTTCAAAGTGGATTTAAATAAAAACTGAACGAGGCCCTATCGAAATATTAAATTGGGTTGGTAGAATTTTACCATCTAAAGATATCCTGAAAGTTTTATATTTTTCCTTCTACATCTGAGTTAAATTTCATTATTCTCACATATTACTGACGGAGAAATATCAAGTTGAAAGCTTCAAAATTTGATATTACGAAGCAGTATCTTATCATTAATTTCAGCACTAATATTAATACTTAAATGAAAATTATATTGTTACCATAGGAAACTTAAATTCGTAAATGATAATATAATTTTTAGTCCAATTCAAAAGATTTTATGCTTTCATCTGAAATAACAGAATAAAAACTAAAACATATAGTGCCAATTTTTGTTTAATCATTTGATTAGTAGATGTATGATTAAGTTTATAAGAATAACGATTTTGGTCCTAATTTTATTTAACCCGGCGCCATGGTGGTGGAAAAGTGTTACACGGATATACCCATCATATGGGAATTTTGAGTTTCAAACATTCATAGAAAACATTGTTATTTATGTATGCGATCGGAGCAGACGTGTATTTGTAATGAAGTCGAAATTTCTGCTCCGAACGCATATATAAATAACAATGTTTTCTATTAATTTTACAAATAAAAATTTTCCATATGATGGGTAATTTTTAAATGGTTTATTTTCCAGATTTCTAAATGCAATGCAGCCTACACCAAAATCAAAAACTAATATGCAGCTCCAGCTACTGAGAAGAACGGCAACGTCGCACGCATAGTAACCAAACTTCAAGCAAAATTAAATATGCCGGGTCTCACAGACCCAACCCCAATGACTCCGGGTTAAAAATAGTCAGAATTAGTAGAAGTAATGTATAAAAACTATATCCAACGGTATTATATATATGTATAAATAAACATTTCAATTTTTTTATGAACAAGTTACTACAAATGCATAGTTTGCTAGTTTTTACTGCAAACATTTCGCTTTTTAATGTAGAATTATTTAAAAATATATTGTTCATATGTCAAGTAATGGTAAAGTAAATTATACTAAAAAAATAAACAAAAAGTTTACGGCTAAAATAATTTTAAAATTTTTTCAGTAAATACTAGTTAAGCTTACAGTGTGACTTGAAGCTATATGGTATGTGGACAAAATTAGGTGTTCAACACTGTATTAGTATTATTAGAAAAACAGAAGCTCCGGTCTTTAATCTGCAAATTAAATAAGAATTTAATTATACTGATATTCATCATTTTTGTAAATCGAGAAAGTACAGAAAAAGTACTGGACTTATACTTTTTGACTTTTTGGTATTTGTTCAATTTTGGAAGTTCTAGATAACCTCTACCAAACAGCTTCTAATTCGATTTTTCAATATAATTTACTTCGTCAACTTTTTTCCGTGGGAATATAATAAATAATTATTAAATTAGTTTAAAGAATTACAAATCGTTATCTGGCAGAACAGTGCATTACACAAGTACATTCTCTACACTGAGTTTATGAAAAAAAGTTTCAATATGTTTCAAGTCGAGTCGAACGTGACTGATGAATCCAGGGTTGAAAACTGTAATTCACTTAACAATATAGTTTGAAATCAGTGGTTTCGTCTCGAGGGTGGCTTCCAAGGAATAACGCTTCGAATAGCTTCGAAGCAGAGTACAGTACAAAGAGGCAGTCATCAAATTATATCCAACTAATGATCGTGTTCATCCTCAAGATGGGCGGTGGAAATGCAATTGAGCATATCATATAAAAAAATACGTCAATATGTTCTAACGCCTGATAAAAAATCTACAATGCAAGATCAGAACACAAGATCACTAATTCTCGAGGAATCATTAAGAAAAGAAGAATTCCTAATCCTTAATGTGTATCCTTAATGAGAAAAATGCATGCAATTATTCAGTTTATATCCATTTTCTAAGTAAATAACCTATAGGTATCTAGTATCAACGGAATCATTTTCCAAGAAAACATTTTTTTCGAATTAGCAATACTCATACAAACTCGAAAGACTTCATTATGGGGCGGAGTGCAAACTGAGAAGAAAGAATGCTCAGGACGAAAACCAGTCGGGCGGCACTTAATTATCATATACTAAATACACTCCACAATGTCTGCAATTATCTCTACAAAATGCGTCAATCTAAGTTTCTCAAAACTTTGGGAATCCAGCCTTTCATTTTATGAAATTTGTTGTTGTATTTTTAAGCCGCTTTAATTAGCATATTTACACACCTCAGGATGTACTCATTATATTAGTATGGGTACCATCAGGTAAAATAATGTTATTAAGTACAATGAACAGTTATTACGCACTCTTTAAAACCCAACATCAAAGAATTCACTCGTTAAAATAAAAATACAAAGAACGCGCCGATAAAGTTGGAAACATTGTAGCAACTGTCGTCTGTTGCCCATTAAAATTAATGATCCATTACCTTCTGCTCTTAAATTTTATGGCCAAAAGATGATAATGACCATTTCCATAACTTCACATTATAAATCAATGCTTCGTGTCTCTACACAATCCATTCTCCAGATCTTTTTGAAAACGGACGTTTTTATCAATAAGAAATAGATAAGCATCTTCCAAAAAAGTTGTTATCCTCAATTTATGTTCACAAATCTTAGAATGTCTGTGTTCAAGTTGTAAGCATATAGGTTACAAAAACTCCTATTAATCCTATCATGGTATTATTTATTCATCAGTACTCAAAGGAAGACCAAGTTAAGACGTTACTAACGGAATCCTGAATATGCTTTCAGCAAGGGTCAGATCGATTGAATCGGGCGGAGGTAATGGAATTTCGTGGCTTAATGAGCTTCAAAGGAAGAGTTTTTAAAGCCAATTAGAGGCAAGATGTGCAAGTTTTGTACACAAATGCAATTAGTGGTTGTACCTATATTAAGAAGGCATAGATGAAAGTACTGATGGCAATTTGCTGAAAGTAAATTTCAATTTCCGCTTGCCAGATAAGAACCGAATGAAAATTTCGGATGAGGCCAATAATTACTTCAAATATCCCCATCATCCCTTTGCTGCTTATTAGCACCGCCCTCTCAAAACCTTATTAACCCTATTCCCCTTCGTCCCTCTTGTTCATCTTCACCCATAAACCCAGTATGATTCAGAATTTTTTTCAGCATTCTTTATTTACGGAATATTTTGAGACCGGAAAAAAACGGGAAATGTCAGTGAATTTATTTTTTGACCGGGATTTTTCACACATTTTTAGAAGCAAAATCTATCCAATCACTTGAAATATCATCTTAAACAATTAAAAATAAAAAGCGTTTGAAATTGAAAAATTTGGACAAAAAACGTTTATTTTTTATTTATTTTTTTTTTAAATTGAAATTATACCCAACAGCCAAGGCCAATTCCATGGTAAATAGCTTAAATGTAAATTACATATACATTATTAGTGGCCATCACTTCTTATTATATTAAATCTAAGTTATTCTAACGCCGATATGTTGCCCATTAACATCGAGATCATACAGAATAAATCCCACGTGAAGTAATGACTTCTTTTACTCTTGTTTTAAATTCACCAAATGAAATTTCATAATTATTAATGTTAATGTTTTTGTTTCTAGTATAGTAAATGTGACAAATTCATTCACTATAGCGCACATTCTAAAGATAGGAGAATTCTTAAGTACATTGCTATTAGTTGCTGGCATATAAAATAATTCACGCTGCCTGGAATTGGAAGTCGGTTCTCGAAATAGTTGTTCAAGTTTATCTGAGAGATAAGCATAATCAATAAAATTTATACTGATTTTCAATACAAATACTAGGAGTGAGTAAGTGTACCTTTCTTTCATTGTGAACATATCAAAATTCTTGCACAAAGTTAATTAGTCACTCCAATAGTCACACAATAGTTGATCAACTGTAAGTATAAATTATTAATGATTTAAAAAATTAAATTTTCGACCAAAGAGATGAATTTTTAACTGAAACAACGAATCTTTAACCAAAAACAATAAATTTTTAACAAAGAAGTTTCACTTTCAACTAAATAGTTGAATTTTCAGTGAAAATATATTTTAATTTTTAATAAAAAACAGTTGAATTCTACCAAAGCGACGAATTTTCAAGAAAATAGTTGAATCCTTGACCTAAAAAAATTACTTTTTAACCAAAAAGTTGCACTCTCATCAAAATGTAATATTAATCTTTGAGAACTTGTTTAATAAATTGGACAATGATTTTAAGATGTACTGTTGCTCTTAAAAATGACAAAATACTGCATTAATTACAGGTAAAGATGAACTTCAAACCTTTATTTTGGAAGAAAATTGTTTGAACAACAAAATTATTTACACAAATAATTTTTTATAGAATGGGGTAGTAATATCTAAATGACGTAGATATGTAATTATAAGCGACAAAGTTAACCAAATGAAAAAAACGATAGTTTTCTACCTGTTTTTAAGAAAAAGTTATAAGTAAAGAATAATTCAATGTTGAAACGATTTGTGAATGCGTAAAACAGAGTATCAGTTTTCCTATCAATGACTAAATGTCCGGTTACATGTAAAAACGCACCTCTCAATGATTTAGTAGGAAAACAAAATCATTTAAACATTTCACTCGTCAAATAAAAATAATTTATAATAATTTATATTTAATTTCGCACAAAATTGTCAATTTCAGTTTTTTAGGCATTTTTGGGGCTCGATAATGGTGGTTGGGCGTATCAAAATTCAAATTAATTTAGCGGAAATTATTCTTTGAAGATTCCCCAACACAGCAAGCGTTTAAACCCACAAAAGTGAATCTCATTTGTTCGAAAACAAAAATTTCTCCATTTTAATCTTATGGGATTTTCCGGGCATTTCTTAATATTAAAAAATGGAAAGGTAGGTGGCATGTATTTCAATCAAAAAAAAAATTCCTGCATGATTTTAGCCATCCTATTGCCCATATATTGTTAATTTTTATATACTGTTCCGGAACTATCCCTATTTCTGTATTTACTTTTTCTTCCCCCTTCTTTATTTTCTCTCTTCAAATATTTTCAGACTACAAGCAGACAGATTAACACCATTTCATTTTCATAATATTATTAGCGTACAATATACATTTCTGTTTATTTTTGTATCAATTTGAAGGTAATGTTGAAACACAGACACAAATAATCCTGGTATATTAGTTTGATCTTAAAGTTTGATGTAAGTGATTTGCAGCAGAGTGATAGTTATTTGATTGAAATCATTCAGATTTTTACATTTTTTTTACTTATTTCGGCTTCACGCAATCTCTGGATGTTAATCGATTAATTCCAAATTTTATAAGGGACCAAAAATGAAACGTTTGAGTATAAAAGCGTTATTTATTTAAAATATTTTTATTGCAGGCCCATAAAATTAAACATCTCTTTCGAAATTTTTAAGAAAATGCTAGGATCGTGAAGTTAAGCTAGTACGAGGTCTGCCTGGAAAGTATCTGACCTTGTGGTGTACCAGGAGTAAGATTTAATTCTAATCAATGGCAATGATATGCCCTTCAAAGTACCTTCCTTTGGAAACCACAAACTTCTTCCAGCAATTCTTCCAATTTCGAAAGCATTCCTTAGAGTCATCTTTCGGAATAGCTAGCAGCTGCTTCGTCGCATTCTGTTTTATTTCATCTACGTCTTGAAATCGCTGTCTGTTAGAAGATACTTGAATTTGGGAAACAGCCAGAAATCCCAGGGAGCCAGGTCAGGACCTAATGGAAGCTGCCGAAGATGTTTAACGCCGTTTTTCACCAGAAATTGCTGAATAAGCTGCGATGAATGGGCAGGTGCGTTGTCGTGCTGAAGGACACATTAGCCACCTCTCCTTCTTACTGCTTCACGTAATCGCTTCAGAACTTCTCGGTAATACTATTTGTTTATCGTCTGAATTACTGCACGATCACTTTTAACCGTCTAAATCACTCTTTAATTTGAAAATCACTCATAGACTCATCACGATACACTTTTCAAATCACGACGATGGTTTCCGAATATGAATGGCCAAGTTTTTGCCAACATTTAATGTACACTCTTTCTTCGATGCGTTCCGTCATCCTAAAATGCAACGCGTACGTGGTTATACGTTTACGCAACTGCGTACACTAGAGGACTAAAAATTCGCAGGTCCTTGTCACTTAGTAGGGGCCCTCAAAGAGGTCCCTCCTAAATGGTAAGTACCTGTTTTTGACAATACAACAACAAGATAAAAAGTTAGATCACACGATCGTATACTTTCTGGACAGACCTCGTACATTTTTTTGATTCTTCAAGTTGGATCATTTTGATATTAAATGGAAGATTGAATTGAGCTGCAGCACTTTTCATACCTCAGGATTTAGTGTGGAATTTTGCCTGTGAAAATTGTAGTTAATTCTTGGGTAAAATTTTTACCACATTTAATGATGTAGCTTACTTAAGCATGCAAGATTAGTGGTGCATAGTTCATGAAGAGAAAATAGCTACATGATTTATTGCAGACATATCCTTGGTGGATTTAAAAATCAGCGAGGCGAGTGAAGAACCTAAGAAGTTACTTTATTGTTATGTGTGAGCCCTGCCAATTTGAACATCGAATCTTTGCTGAGAAACAAAAAGAAGTTAATTTGAGGGTTTAAATCCGAGGACGTTCCTGTTCCCACGCCTCTTGCTTGGACCTGGACCACGACCTCGGCACGCGAACTCGAGATGCAAACTTAAAAGGCTTGTCGATAATCTCTTCCTTATGTTTTAAAATTTGCAAAAACAATTTCAAGAATACAGATGATACATAATTCGAGTTTTGAGTTACAGGATTTGGAGGCCTTGTAATTTTTAAAATATGCAATGCAAGACTTAAAGTCGATTCCCTAGCAAT
>CAKNWW010338152.1:0-28619 GCA_932074435.1 Andricus kollari | reverse complement strand
GCAGGAACGACGTACATCTACAGACATAATGCTGCCCTAAGAGTCCTTTATTACCATCTTTGTCGCTCTTACGGTGTTGGCCGCGACTCAGCCCTGCCGAACGCTCCGAGGGAGATAGAGTCAATTGTCCAAAACGAGAAGTGCCAAATTTTCTGGAACTACGATTTTCGGACAATAGTCTCCGTTGCACACTCGAGGCCTGACATTTTTCTCCAAGACTTCGAGAAACGAACTATATTCGTGATCGAATTCTCGGCACCGTTTGAATACAACATCACTGCCAAGGAGAAAGAAAAGGAGGAGAGGTATCAAGACCTTAAAAGGGAGCTGCAAAAGCTGTACCCAAAATATTTGGTACAAGTAATTGTCCTTGTGATTGGTGCTGTTGGAGGTGCGAAGCTATCACTGGTTCGTAACCTTAAAGCCATACCCGCGTGCCAAACATATGCCAAGGCACTTGCGAAATGGATGCAGAAAGCTGTCATCCTTGGGTCGCTTCGTGTCCTCAAAACACACGAGGGTTTTGCTGGCCTGTCGTTTTGATTTAATCGTGTCCTGTGACCACCCATCTCACGGTTGTGAGACGTGGCCATGAATAGGATTTACCGCGGTCCTACTGGGAGCTGGTGTCATTTTTAGATGGCAGTTGCTCCCAGTGAGACCCTGCGGTGGTTTTTTAACCTTATTTCCTAATTATATACAGAGTGGCTTAGAATTCTATCTAGAAGGCATCCATATACAATTCAGCTTCATTAAAATTAAATAAATTTTAGGCTCGTTTTTGTTCGTCGTTGACTTACCTATAAAAACCAGACAATTTTTCGCTTTGAACCAAGACTATGTTTTCGTGAAATTCGTAAACAGTCGGTAGTTGTGTTTTCCTTTTTTCTGAGAGAGTAATATTCATTGGTAATAAACAGGTGCACGAGCGGCAAACGGCACGAATGAGAACACGATCAGAATGGTTTTTAACACCTGTGGGAGAAAGATTGTCAGCCACCAATAGTGATCCCACATCAATGAATATACTACATGGGTCAACTAGGTCATCATCCGGTAATATTGGTAAGACAGAGTCTCAATAATTCTTATATAATTCCAATGTTTTAGTAATGTGCCCTTCAAATATATAGAACATATAGAACAAGTCATGAAAAAAATAGTACCATGGTATGGTGTTTTAAGAAGATGCAAAAGGGTATTAAGTTTTATATAGAAAAAAAAATGATTTACTACGCTTTGATCACAAACTGGGCTTCTGCTTCAGAACATTTACTGGATAAAATACGAAGGCTTCAAAAAAAATTCTTAAAACCTTGTATAATATTCCTAGAGAGATGTCGATTTGGAATTATATAAATTAACAGAGCTTCCCGATGTGCGTACTCTTGGGGATATTGAAGGGGTAAAAATCATATACAAAATGATAAATCACCATATGAAGACAGAGTATCAATTTGAAATAGGGAACAATGTACATAACTATACAAGTAGATTTGCTGGAGAATTAAGGAATGAATATCAAAGAACTAGGACAGCCCAAAGATCATCGATAAACTGTAGTATTACAGGTTTTAACAAACTGCCGAAAAATATTAGAGAAAGTCTGAAATTTTATGAATTCGTACAACACATAAAAGAATATTATGCAAACAAAATTGATATATTTATAAAACCAGATTGTCCATTAATTACTATAATTACTAAATTTACATTAAGGTAAGGAGTCAAGAAAAAATGTAGATTAAATACTATGGTAAGTTAAAAACAAATAAGAAATACTGTATCAAATGTAAACTGGATGAACTAGTTATCAGGCTTTGCCTGTTTATGGTTCACGCAATAAATTAAAAAAAAAGTGATTATGACTAATGGCTTAGACAATGTCAAACAAATAAAAATGGTTAAATCACATAATGATTAATCGAATGAATCTTACTTAGACAAATAAAAGGAATTAACGATCAGAATAAATAATCGGTTCAAGAATCAATCACTACGAGTGCGGTGTGAAATTATCAATTATGTCACGATTGGTCAGTCAACCTATACAGGTTATGATAAGACCAGAATGTATGATTTGTTGTCATTTGTGATTTGATTATCATATAGGGATGCATGAAGCATATAAGCAGACCAAAAGAGAATGTTCTCAAGATCTTCTTCGGGCATCTCTGTTATAAATGAACTTTTTTTATTGTTTTTAGTGATTTTTAAATTTAAGGTTAACTTATTGACGACTGTAATTTGGTGTTATTGAATTTCCGTACCTAGGACTGGATGGCTTATTTAGATATTGCAAAATAAAATACAACTCTTAATTATTTATCACTATTAAAATATCTGTTTCTCATTTTGCATTAATCTTTATTCATAGTCACCCTAAATAAGATACAAAATGTTTGTCTATTAAAGAATTTTCATTTCTAGCTTTTTGTACATATGGTCAAATGGCGCAACTTCGGACACTTTTTAAGATTTTTAGGTTGCACAATTTTCAATACTATATCTATATCTTATTCGATTGTATCTCTGATAACAAACCAATAATGTCCTAAGGTGCCCCACAGTGTAGTACCTTCATACATTTCTTAACGTTTAGAAAATTTCAAAATTATATTTAATAATAGTATTTTATGAAGGTGTATGATCGCACCAGAATGTTTCAAATTTCGAAAATTTGTTTTCTCGGCCCATCCAAAAACTTTCTTCTGCTGCATTGGTTATCGGCATGATGTTGGGCATTAGAGTTATATCACATTTTTGACTGTGCATTAGAGTTCTGCAGCATTTGCCGTTACGCCGTAGTGTTATGTGACACTTATCGCAGTGCAATAGTGTTATATCTTTATGGATTATGTTATGTATTACATATGTTACGTTCATTTATCACAACAAGTATCAATTTCTCTACAAGATTAAGAGGATTTGGATCCAAGATATTATTTAGGCTTAAAATTTACTTCACTTTATTTTTTTATTCAATATAATATATATTATTTTCCCCTAAAAAAAACCTAGAGAAATTGAGATGGCTCAATTGGCAAGTATCATCACATGCCCTTCAATGATTTCATTTTGGCATGTCAAGACGGTTTCATGTCCTCTGTTTCATGTCAAGACATTTCCACTCATGCATACCGTCGCCACATTTTGAGCCAAGAAATTCCCTATGATACCTGCAGAGAGTGCCATGCACACCCCGAGCATTTAGGACACATACTATCTGGTTGTCCAACTCATGCGGGAACGACCTACATCCAAGGGCACTCTTACGGCAACAGCCGAAATACCGCTTCGCTAAACGCTCCTAGGGAAATAGAGTCAATTGTCGAGAATAAGAAGTGTCGGATATACTGGAACCTCGTACTCTCGACAATTGTGTCTGTTGAGCACTCGAGGCCTGATATAGTTCTTCTTAACTTCGAGAAACAAACCATGTTCGTTATCTAATTTTCGGCACCAGCTGACAGCTATACGACAGCTCCGTGTCCTCAGGGTGCACGAGAATTTTGCCGGATCATCGTATTGAATTCGTCGCAGACTGTAATTACCTATCTCATGGTCATGAGACGTGGCTACAGCTGAAATTTTACCGCGATATCGCTTGGAGCGGGTGAAATTTTTCAGATTAGCACCTGTTCCCAGCGAAACCCTGCGATTTCCTTATGGCAAACTTTTAACTATATAGTTGAAAAATAAGGTTAAACAACCACCGCAGGGTCTCACTGTGAGCAACTGCCATCTGAAAATGACACCGGCTCCCAGTAGGACCGCGGTAAATCACACTCATGGCCACGTCTTACAACCGTGAGATGGGTGGTCACAGGACGCGATAAAATCACAACGACAGGCCGGCGAAATCCTCGTATGTTTTGAGGACACGAAGCGACCCAAGGATGACAGCTTTCTGCATCCATTTCGCAAGTGCCTTGGCATATTTTTGCACGCGGGTATGGCTTTGAGGTTTCGAACCAGTGATAGTTTCGCATCTCGGAAGGCACCTATCTTAAGGACAATTACTTGTACGAAATACGAATAGAAGATAGCAGATAGTTCGTATTTGGAGATAAAAATCATAAGGTTATAGCTAAACATTTGGTCCAATGCCATAATAGGGATCCAACTGCTATTAATTGGGATGGGGTTGAAATCCTACATGTTGAACCTAATTACTATAAACGTGCCTTTGCCGAAATAGTTTTCATTAAAAAAGAAGGCGAAAACTGTCTCAATAAAGTAACTGATCTAGACTTCTTCAACGAATCATATAACATTATCTTAGATTCATTATGTTAAGTCCATTTCTATCTCGCGTCTGATTATTTCTATCTACGTTCATCTGTTAATTTATATACCACTTCGACTTTCATACCTTTCAATTGTTAAATTATTATGTTTCAATCACTTTTATTGTATTATATAGTATTATCAGTTCTTACGCCTATGACCTTTAGAAAGGTTACTACGCATGCGCCAAGGCATCACTCTCCAGATAATGTTCTCAATATAACCAATGCTCATTTCTTAAGATGGAGACGGTGGGTGCACACTCCGTCTTCCCTATACATTTAATTTTTTTTTTTAATTTTTAACGTAACTTTTATTTAATTTCCCAAATTCGAATAATCAATAGTGTTATTTAAATTTTACATACTTCGTTCATCACAAAAGATAAATTTACAATCTATTAGAAACTTATATATACTTATTAACTTAGCATTCATTCTCATTAATACGTATTTATTTTCAATTTCGCATAATTTATATATTACAGGTCTAATTATTTTTGAAGATGAGCATTCTTTTTATATTGAGAATTACTATTTTTAATATATCTTTTGAGAACAAAATTTTCGATTTTATCTCCAAATACGAACTATCTGCGAAAATTAAAGGTATTATAATCTACTATTGTATCAATTTTACCATTATTTTTTATATTTTTTATATATTTACTTACATAATATGTTTATATTTATTATTATTCATATTTTCACAATAGATAATCTGATGAGGGAATCGGTCTGATTCCGAAACGTCATTGTTATTTACAACTTTCTGAAAATTCCAAATTGTACCGAATATTTTGGGTACAGTCTTTGCAGCTTCCTTTTAAGGTCTTGATACTTCTCCTTTTCTTTCTCCTTAGCAGTGACGTTGTATTCGGACGGGGCCGAGAATTCGATCACGAATATAGTTCGTTTCTCGAAGTCTTGGAGAACAATGTCAAGCCTCGAGTGTGCAACGGAGACTGCTGTCCGAAAATCGTAGTTCCAGAAAATTTGGCGATTCTCGTTTTGGACAACTGACTCTATCCCCCTTGGAGCGTTCGGCAGGGCAGGGTCGCGGCCAACACCGTAAGAGCGACAAAGATGGTAATAACGCACTCTTAGGGCCGCATTATGTCTGTAGATGTACGTGCTAAGGTGGAAATGACACCCTCCTGGCATGCTGCGTAAATAAAACCCTCTGTACCTGAAAAGAGCCCTGATGATCTGAGGAAAGCAAAAGTTTGCTCCTTCGAAAAGGACTGTTTTTCTAAATTCCTGTGCAAATTTTCGTGCATTTTCTTGTCGAGAAGCTCTTGATGGAGTTTTTGAACTTCTGCTTTCTTTACTTCGGCTCTCAGAAGTGAAGCATCTAGATGGAGTAATTTAGAACATTCGGTTATGAAGACACTGGAGGTTCAGAAGTCCGCGTCCGCCTTGACGGCGTGAAATGTATAATCGCGAAACTGACGTATTGATATGGAAGCTTTTATGCATATGCATGATCGTTCGTTCTTCGTCCATTGAACCACCCCAAGCGAGTAGAGTAGAACCAGGACGGCAAGCATATCAGTCGCAGATACCTTGTTCAACGCCGACAGATTGGAAGACCAAATCTGTCGAAGAAGATGCTTGTATCTGCTTCGGAGAGACTCCTTTACTGATGTTACGTCCTGAATGCGGCTTTAAAGGCACGCCCAGGCATTTATAGGTCTCTCCAGTGTTAATATGTCTAATAACACTTACATCCACAAGCTCAGGATCCTTGGGAACGCCAACAATCTGTCCGCTCTTCAGATGAATTTTGGCACATTTATCCAATCCAAAGTCCATCCTAATTTCTCCTGTGTACTTCTTGACAATATTTATGGCACTTTGAAGTTTGCCTTTACCAAAGGCATAGAGCTTCAGGTCATCCATATAAAATACATGAGTGACATTATGCTCGCGCTGGCTCGTATCGCCACAGAGGTATTCAGAAGAATTTCGTAGTACGAGAGATAGAGGAAAAGTTTGCTGTAAAAAGCAAACGGCTCATGGTATCGCCCTGAAAGACGCCCCTATGGAAGGTGAGGTTATTTGTTATCACACGATAATTTCCAGATAAGACAGTAAATCTAGTTTTCCAAAGCAACATCAATCTCTCTATGCATCTCACTATCTGTGGATGCACCTTCAAACTTTCCAACAGACAGATGATAAGTATATGAGAGGTTGAATCGAAAGCTTTCCGGTAGTCCATCCAGGCCATTGACATGAGGCGTTGACGGGCTGCAGCGTCTTTACAGACACACCTGTCAATTAGCAGGTTCTCTCGACAGCCTGCTACTCCTTTTTTTCGAGCCACGTTCTTCGTACATCTCACGCCACACAGGCTCAATTCGCCGAACAATCCAGTTGCTTAGGACAGCTTTAAGGATCTTATAGAGTGTGTTCAAACAAGTTATTGGCCTGTAATTCTCTGGGTTGGACAAGTTGCCTTTTTCGGTTGGAGTATAGGGCGTCCTAACACCAGCCACTGAGGAATGGGCGTTTCCCACTTTAAATATGAGGTGAATATGCGGGCCAACTGATGGTATGTAGAAGTAAACTTCTTGCACCAGAAGTTCTTGATACAATCAGGTCCAGCACCGGAAAAGTTCTTCGTGCCTCTAAGTGCTTTTTTCACCTCTTCGGCAGTTTCGAAGCCCGTTTCCAGTGTCTCTACCTCGTTGGGCTTGGGTGGATTTTTGACAGAAACAGGGTGATCACTATACAGGCGTGATGGGTCAGCGAGAAACTTTTGATTCCCCTGATCCATCTCTCCCTCTTCTGTATTTTCGTTCTTGCGTCAGATAACAGCCGTATTTTCAAGATCCTCAGTTCTTGGGCGAACTTTTAAACCCTTTCCGTGAATGGTCTACCAGATGTTATGCAGTCAATCACACATTGAACACGGGACGCATTTTGTCTTGCCCATCCAATCTTCTTGTTCAGTGGATGTAAGCGTCCTTTGGTCTTTTGATCCATCGTCGGTTTGAACCTTCGATTTGAATCAGCCAAAGCTTTCGCAGCACCATAAACTGAGCAATTGATGGTCCAGAGGTCGGATTCTCGTGAGATTTCTCCTCGAAGGAAGGCATCCATTTTAGCCAGATCTTAGGGCTTAGGAGGAACTTGCATGATAATGTTCCTTCTTGGCCTGAAATCGTGATCGTCTCTCAGAAAGTGTCTGCTTTCCACGGTTGGTCTCAATATCGCTTTCTCATTTTCATCTGCAGCTTGTTCAAGCAGCGTTTGGGGAAGCGCCCCGCGTACATATCCATTTTTCAAGAGGTGGGCACGTTGATTTCATAACGATGGAATCGAAACGTACAGCTAGGGAAAGGGTTCGTCCATCCTTGTAGAGCCCCGCATGCAAGGATAAGGCTGCATACTCTGAGAGGTCGCCCGGTATCCCAGATTGACCGTTTAAGACACCTCACCCAGGTGCTATTCAGTTTTCGGCTCGGTTGTTATGCATTCTCTTAGGGCTTATTCCTTCGGGACCATCCCTGGAAAATTGTCTGCGTCTGCTTATTAATAATTGTAACCATATTCAGCAGAAACCCTTGGTACAGGGATCCTATATCCGCAAGCCGAGGACGCGTTCGGTGGCTTTTTCATGACTGCTATATTTTTCATTGATAATATGTTCTTTAAAATGCAACTTTCAAGAGTGCTAGCTATACCAGGTAACTATGTCTTTTTCTAAAGTGTTGTGTTACTGTGTAGAAACATGCATATATACCTTTCGATTATCGTTAGTTACATATTCCTGCCAATAGCAGTAGGCGTAATCGTCGAAACGTTTAGACTTCATTTGTGGGTGACAGGTATTTTTTTTATTTTCTATAGTTAGTCGAATTTGCGACCACAAAGAAGGCTTTATAAAAAAAGATGAATTCTCAACGAAAGATTTAATATTTCTTATTTCATGTATGAGTATGAATTTTAATCCAAAAGGATGAATTTTCATCAAAAAAGGTTAAATTTTCGACATAAAAAGATGACTCAATAACCTCCCCTGTGAGGCACGTGAACTTTACTACTCTCTACTGTGGGGAATGAAACTTTCCTGCCCAATGAGAAGGTGAGTTCGGACATAGCCGTGGTGAGGAGTCCTAAAAACTCCCGCGGGTAGCGACGACCTGGAAGCCGCAGCGATGACGATCCTTGATGGATAGGAGTTTATGGTTAGTTAGATGGACGTATCAGAGTGAATTTGTCCAAAAACCCAAAAAACAAACACATGAAGAGGAGTCTTTGATAAACCCCTCCTTGAGTACTTCTTCTCTCGAAAAGATGGCAAAAAAGGAGGGGTTGAATCACCGTCGAATCAACAAGGGTTCTGTACGGTTCCTAGTCGGTTTTGAGTATGTACCCTTCAGTGGTCGAAAGCATAGAAAAATTCAACTGTAAACTACATCTGGGATTAAGAAAGATCTAGATGAAAATACTTTTTGAACCGTAAGAACCCGTGAGGACAGTAAAAGAGCAGCTGCTCACTGTGAATCTGTTTCGGCCATCTTGAGGAGACGTATTACAGTGGAACATACGGCTTTTGCTCTAATTCAGGAGCCCTGGTGTTACAAGCCAGAAATGAAAGGTATAATCCATAAATATGGTTCTATTATCTACAATAGAACGTATGTAAACTAAAGAACAGCACGTTGTGTCAGAAGAGATATCGAATATATTTGCTTACCTAAGTTCTGTACTAAAGACCTGATACTGATTAAAATCGACCACCAAAGTGGATAAAGAGGTCAGCCCATGGTGATTTACTCATTATACCCACCATTCGATTCTCCAGACCCGCCGCCATCAGAGGAATGGAGGCGTTTGGTGGATTACTGCCGTTCCAAAGGATGGCCACTTATCATCCGATGTAATACGAATGCGCATCGTGCAATATGAAACAGTAAGAACATCAACAACAGGGGTAAGTAGCTTTTAGATTACCTTTTGACCACCGATTAAACCATATTAAATCGCCGAAATACACCAACCTTTATGACAGCTAGATGGCATGAGGTTATTGACGTTACCTTATGCTCTATATCCATTAGCGAAGCATTTAGGGACTAGCGCGTGTTGCCTGAGACACCCCTATCAGATCACAGGCATACAAGCTTTTCGCTCACAGTGAAGGTTCCTAGGTATAGGAACCCAAGACCGACTCACTGGGATAAATATAGGGAAGATCTTGAAAAATCATTAGAAATTATTCCTAGGATGATGAGATCGATTGATCACCTAAAGTTTGCTGTTAATGTAGTGAATGGGGCCATATGTACATCTTATGGGATAATTGCCCTTTTCGAATTAGAAAGCAAGACAAGGATGCTCCTTGGTGGAATTATAGACTTCAGGCCTTTAAACAAGAAACTAGAAGACTATTTAATAGAGCTAGGACAACTGGAAAATGGGATGTGGTAAAAGGAACTCATGGAGGGGAATTGCCAGGGCATACAAAATGTATCTGATACTGGGAAACTCCAGAAACCTCTAATGAAAAATCCTACATGTCACCTGGGGGCATTGATTTTGCCAACAGGGGACATGACAGAAACATATAGCGAAATCCTCGAACACCTCATGTAGGTGCACTTCCCTGGTTGAGAACGTGGATACCAGTAGGAGGAAAGACTGGAGGATGGCAAGCCAGATAGTAACACAATAAAAAATGAGGTGGGTCGTTCAGTCTTTTGACCCATTCAAAGCTGCTGGGGAAGACGGTATATTCTATGCGTTAATTGAAGAAGGTTTGGATGTTCTGATGGGATCAATGTACAACATCTTTAGCGCGTGCATAGCTGTGGGATATACTCCTATGGCATGGAAGGAGGTTAAGGCGATCTTTATACCAAAGCCAGGGAGAGACTCCTAATATGAGACCAAATCATTCATACCTATTAGTCTCTTTTCATGATGTTGAAGACATTAGAAAAGTTATTCTATTCTTATACGAAGGAGGAAATTCTTCCGGATAAACCCTTTCATGGTAATCAGTTTGCTTCACAGGAAGGCAAATAAACTATTGACGCACTTCATGCATTTACCTCCCGCATTCAAAAATCAGGACGGTTGCAATGTGCCCCACGGTTGCAATTTGAAAGCGAAGGTAAAAAGGGGATGTCCACCGGGAGGAGTTTTATCCCCCACCTTATGGGCACTCATAATTGATGATTTGATTCGTAGGTTGAATGAATCAAGTTTTTATGCACAAGGATATGTAGATGACCTTGTTATACTGGTAACAGGATAAAATGAGGTGACTTTAGTCGAACTCATGCAAAATGCTCTCAACGTTGTTGAAGATTTGTACAACGACCGTAGCCTATCTGTTAACCCAGATAAAAGTGAATTATTGGTTTTTACGAGACGCAGGAAACTACCTCACTTTGTGAACCCTCAATTATATGGCAAGAAGGTCGAGTTCTCTACATCAGATATGTCTTTAGGAGTCATCTTTGACCCTTAACTAACCTGGAAACTACATCTTGATGTGGTAG
Organism: Andricus kollari; assembly: GCA_932074435.1. Classification (NCBI taxonomy): domain Eukaryota; kingdom Metazoa; phylum Arthropoda; class Insecta; order Hymenoptera; family Cynipidae; genus Andricus; species Andricus kollari. The sequence goes on along the minus strand of CAKNWW010338152.1, from coordinate 17,812 downwards.
TAAAATGGCTCATTGATCTGCGGGTGCCAAAAATCAGTTTGATTAGTTCTAGGAAACTGGAGAGCCTACTGAGGGTCTGGTATTTGGCAATTACTGGATCAATGAGAACAAACCCAATAGCGGCATTGGAGTTCATTTTAGTATACTACTACTGCACCTTCTAATTAGGCAGAGGGCTGTGGCGGAGGCATACGGGGGATGAAATCCTTCTCACGCACTCTGATGACATGCTGACAGAATAATTTTTCATGAAGCCCTTGAAGGTGATCTGCCTGAAAAGGGATGACTGGCATCGTGAACAGAGGAGAAGCAATTTATTTACAACGGGAGGACTCGTCTGGTATACAAACGGCTTTAAAGACTCCTTTGGCTCTAGAGCTGGAATTCTTGTGATGAAACCTATTGCGGAAAAAACAGTCGCATTCAGCTAATTCTATACCGATTTCAAGCTGAAATTGTGGCTTTTAGGAAATGCTCAGAGGAGATTCCTAAACGTGATTTTGTTAATCACTACATTCACATATTCCTCCATAGTCAAACCGGTTTGAGAGCTCTCCAATCGGGACAGTTTACATACAGACTACAAAAGCCCCCAACGGACCTGAACCATACTGCGGAGCTTCGTATGATACACTATCAAAAGTTTATCAAAGAACGATGTTTATGAAAGTCTAAAAAACTCCTAAACATGGAAAGAAAATAGGTGAAAATAGTGGTTTAAAGGCTCACGGGACATAGCCGCTTAAAGAAGCACCTGACTGAGAACGATGTCGAAAGTGCGGTTTTCGTGAGGAGACAGTACATAACATCCTCTGCGATTGTCATGTGCTTTTAAGCCTCAGAGTCATGCATTTAGGAAATCGTTTCTGCGAACCAGATGATTTTGTAGATATCACTTATACGGCAATAAATGCCTGTATGGCGGGAACCGGCCTCAGCAGAGAGGATTAAATTCAAGGGTACAGTACCAATAAATTTTTTCTCTTAAACTACGAGAAAATTCAAGGAGGTATGGCTGTATCTCTTTAAGTAGCTTGTTTCTACCGAAAGCGAGGCTACGTTCTCTAAAATGTTTGCGTCTGAGATCGTCGTTCTGAGATTCGGATTGTATGCCCGTTTGTAATGATAAAAATAATGACTCAACAAACCAGTTAAATTTTAAGCCCATATACATGAATTTTCACCAAGATTGTAATTTTTAAAGAGAGATGAATTTTCGAGAAAAAAAAGTAAGTTTCGAACCAAAAATTGAAAGCTACGTGTTGAGTTTAATAAAGTAATTTCCAACAAAAAAAAACTAATCTTCAACGGGTTGAATTCAACTAAAAAGCACGATTTTTTAAGAAAATAGTGGAATTTTTCACCCAACAGCAACAAGTTGCATTTTGAACCGAATAGTTCAATTTTCAAAACAAAAAAATAAGCGCTAAACCAAAGATGGAATAGATACGTTTTTAGATTAAACAATTAAATTTCAACAACAAAAAACGAGTTTTCTACCACTTCAATTTAACCAAAAAAGACGAATTTTTAACAAAATAGTTGAATTCATAGCCAAAAACATGTATTTTGAACCTAGCCTTCTCTACCTCTTATTCAAACCTTTTATTTCCCGTTTTTTTATTACACATCTCAGTTTACTCCTCCCCCCCCCACGCCTTATATTCTATTCCAGTACTGTTCTCTATTTTCTATATCCTTTTCTCACATCCTTGTTCTTCTCTTTACATTCACAATCCAATCCCCTTCAACACCCTCCTTCGCTAACATCTCTAATACTCTTTTTATTTCTCCTATCATCATTTTGATCTTTTCAATTACATTTCCTTCTCCTATTTTGATATTCTTGGCCTCTTCCTTAAACTATTCTTTTTCTTGTATTGAACAATCCCTAGTTCTTTTTTTTTACCTTTACTTCCTTTTTATCCCTATTGTGATCACTTTTTTCTTTAACTAATGTAACTATTAAAAGGAAAATGATCCGAATCTATATAATCCCTGACCTCTAGTTTTTTGACTTTCTCTCTTACCTCGTCATCCACTACTACATAATCAATTACTGTTCCCTTTTCTTCTCCTGAGCGTGTCTACTCTGTAAGGATGTTTTTAGGGTGTCATATTTAAATATTACCTAAACATTTATGGCCATCTAATATCGATAAATCAATCATTTATATCGACTTTTGACATAAAAAAAAATCTGTTAGGTTCGATGACATCTAGGGCGCTGGTCACTTGCAAGAATCAACCAATTGTCATGGGGAAAAAATCACGAAGCTAGTAACAAATTTATCTCTTGAAACAAAAAAATGTAAGGCTCGAGACTCTAGAGGAATTCAATTTTTACTCTTAAACTACGAGGAAACTCTAGGAGGTATGACTGTATCTATTTAGCTTGCTTCTACCGAGAGCGAGGAAATGTTCTCTACAGTGTTTGCGTCTCTGAGATCGTCGTTCTCAGATTCTGATTTGGTCGTGCTAAGGAACATTCCACCTAGTCTTGATTCTGCTTTATGATTTAAACGAGTTCCACCCAGATGGGCTTCTTGTGCCATGCCTTAATCAGTGTTTTCGAGCACGTTGAAGACTGAATGTCGCGTTTCCAAGCTATTAGTTTTCCGGTCATCTGGAGTCCACTTTATATTCTGCCAAAAACTTAGATTCTGAGCAATGCAGTTTTGGAGTGTCGTTTGATTGCCACTAGGTTCATTTTTTTCGAATACGAGGTGTCAAAATTGTGCATGAGGTATGAGGCCTATTTATTTTCCTGGTATTGGGAACAAATGCGGCCAGATTCTCGAAATCGGACTCAAACAGCTCTGCAGTGCGCAACGAGTTCAAGTAGCTGGCATCCTCCAACCTCACAATCAGGGTGTGAGTCTTCTGGCCAGCTGTCAGCCCAGCCCCCGACGACTCCCTATTCTCCTCCGGACTCTCTATGAGTCTCGGATATAATGATTACCTAATCTATTGGCGCATGTCCACTCTTTTGTTCTTCGGCAGAGAATACCTTTGGGCTGGTTATACGTCTCTGAACTGTGGTAAAGCACGACCAAAATTAATTTCAAGATGCTGCAATTTTTCTGGGATTTCGCTGCTTACGTCATTGCAGTAGAAAGGTTAGGGTGACCAGACCTAGTCCTAGTGTCCTGTTTGTTTCTTTGAAACACGCAAAATCGCAGTTGTATGTCTCAGCATAATACTGAACTTGACTCTGTAGAAACGCGCGCGCTATTGGAATTCTGCATTTAGTGTGAGAATTGGGCTCGTGAAGTGCCAGTGTATAGTTTCTCATACAGAGGGTCCAGAGACACTGTGACAACCTAGCAGGATGCCGCCATTTTAAGGCCAGATACCGCTGTTTTAAGGCCGGATGCCGGGCGACCTCTCAGAGTATGCAGCCTTATCCTTGCATGCCGCGCTCTACAAGGACGGACAAACCCTTTCCCTAGCTGCTCGTGGGAACAACAATAACACCATTAAACCATCAAAAACTTGTAGATGCGCTTCAAAACGATCGAACGCGCAGAGCACCCGAAAATCGGTCGTCAAACAGTGCCGATCATCCTAGAGTTCGGGGTGCGGCAAGTAATAATTTAAATGGAAACATAAAGACGAATCAACTTAAGGGCGATTTGCTAGACTGCTACGATACCAGAATTATCCCTGCTCACAGAGACTTTACAACGCGTATGGATATGTACGCTGGGCGCTTCCCTAAACGCTGCTTGAACAAGTTGCAGATGAAAATGAGGAAGCGAAATTGAGACCAACCGCGGAAAGCAGACACTTTCTGAGAGATGATTGCGATTTCAGGACAAGGACGAACATTGACATACATGTTCCTCCTAAGCCCCAAGATCTGGCTGGACAATTTCGTGACAGGGATAGTTCGTTGAAAGTTCAGAAAATAATCTATATAACTTTTTGGTTTTTAATAACAATTACATTTGTTATTTAACTTTTAGTGGTAGCACTGATCGCTATGAGTATCCGGAGAATATGATTAGAAGGAGGTTCACGTTCGACGTGTTTCTTTTCCCGTACGCTTTGCTGTATCTTTGACTCTTCTCTCTCACTCTCACTCGCTCGGTACGCGGTCCAGTGTCGAAGGCTAAACCCGACGATGGTTCAAAAGACCAAAAGACGCTTGTATCAACTGAACAAGAAGATTGGATGGGCAAGACAGAATGCGTCCCGTATTCGGTGTGTGATTGACTACATAACATCTGGTAGGCCATTCTCGGAAAGGTTTCGAAAGTGCACTCAAGAACTAAGGATCTTCAATCATACACTGAACAGGTCAAAGCTGCTGACAATCAAGCTTCTCGCTGACCCATCTCGCCTCTTCAGTGATCACCATAACATCTGAGGAGGAATGTCCATCAATCACTGCCGAAGAGGTGAAAAAAGCACTTACAGGCACGAAGACCTTTACCGCTACAGGACCAGATGGTATCAAAAACTTCTAGTGGAAGAAATTTACTTCTATACACCATCATTTGGCCCGCATATTCACCTCATACTTAAATTCAGAAACGCCCATTCCGCAGTGACTGTTATTATGACGCACTATGCTTCTACCGAAAAAAGGTAACTTGTCCAACGCAGAGAATTACACGCCAATAACTTGTTTGAACACACTGTATAAGATCTTTACAGCTATTCTGAACAACAGGATTGTCTGAAGAATTGAGCCTGTGTTGACAGAGATGTACGAACAGCGTGGCTCGAAAACAGGTGTAGCAGGATGTCGAGAGAACCTGTTAATGGATATGTGCGTCTGTAAAGACGCAGCAGAGATTGATGCGTTCTACTCTACTCGTTTGGCGTGGTTCACTGGACGAAGAACGAGCTTACGGCCCTTGATATCACCTTGATATATACATGCAATTTTAGACCTTAACAGTAAATTATAACACAATTGTGAACTTGAAAGTACTATTATTTTATATTATCGAGAATTTATCAAGATAATTTCTTTGATTCTTCTCAACTCGTATCCAAATTATTTTAATTGGATAAGCGATTACCATGGGCCTGGTTGAGATCGTTGATCTTAGAGTTCATAATCTGGCCATCGTAATACGTGAGCAGCCCTGCCACCGTAATTTCCTAGTTGAGTGCCGACTTAGCTCTTCGAACTCCTGTTGAATGATGTGCTTCAACCGAGCGGCTGCGTCTAATTTAGGCTGGAGATTGTAATTGTTAATGGTACGGTTGCATTCCTCTTCCAGGATAGGTCGTTATCGTAGAGCTGATCCGTGAGATGGCGAGGACCAGCAAAGTCAGCTGACGACCGTGCATGTACATTGTCACTGTTCGCACTAGGCAACAAATACACTGACCGAACAAATCTGTTGAAGTGAATTAGGAGTCAGTGCTTGAAAGACGACGAAACATAAACGTCTATATCCACACAGGCATACATATCTATACACTGTGACGGGGTATTTTATTACCCGCACAAAATAATGAGATTATTTAAAAACTTAACTTAATTTAATAAGGGGAAATGAATCTAAAGCAACGAATCAACTATAATAAACGGTAGTTTATGATAAATTGAAAACCTAACCAAGATGCTTGCCAGACACCGATGTTCAAATTTTATTATGTTTAATTTCCAATGCTCAGTCCTGTTCTTTTATTTGTTGGCATATTCTTTTTCGGAAAGTTGGCATGGAGTGGTCCTTCACCCACGCCTTTACATTTGAGACGGCGACAGGGAAACCAGGTCTTCGACACTACGGTGGAGGCAACTTTTGACAGTTTGTCAACAACATCGGCGGGCATGACTAGCGGACCGAAAGCTAGCGGACCCTGCGGAGAAAATGGGTCATCGGGGTGACGTCTGGTGGCGCGCCACTGAACTGGCGAGTCTCTCTCACTCCCTCCCAAGAGCCAAGCGCACTGCGTTCCGATTTCCTTCCGGGAAGACGGAAGCAGCCATATTCTTATTTTCGTTGTTTTACGTTTAGACCGCGTGGTCACATGCTTGTCTCAATTTTGGAAGTATACCGAACTGGTAGGCATCTGCGGGAGGCTCGGTAATTGCCTCGTTCTTAATAAAAATTGTTAACCTTGGGATTCGCGGATTAGCGACGTATGCGACGTATAAAATTGGCCATTCTGTCGACCTATCAATGAACGGGGCTATAGGTCACTAAAATTTATTAATATCCTTAACTCTGACTTAAAATCATGTGCTTTTCTCTTGTTTTATTTGAATTGCGGTGATAATTCTCACCCATCTTTGTGTATTATATTATTTGCAATTGTCCGAATTATAATGGAATTATGGAAATTGTAGTTAATTCATGACTTGCCCTCACACCAGCGTTGTCTCCTAACCCCCCACTCTATCGAGCAAGCTAGCAGGCATAGACTTAATTTATTGAGTTAAATTTCTTACAAAGTAATCCTCTTAATTAAATCAAGTTTGTAGTTAAAGTTTGAAAGAAAGAAATTTCAATTTACTTTTGGTAGTTTTTATAGAAAACTACCTGGCGCCCCTCAGGCAAACAAGTTTGGATTGTTTATCCAAACGAATAAAATTGTAAATGAAAATAATGCTTTAAGTTAAAAAGAGGGTTATAAATGGCGACCAACTTAGTGGCATTTGAGCAACGCCGGCAGTGAGTAGCAGGTACTGCCAGGGAGAATCATGAATGATCTGAAATTCTTGGAATGGATTCCAAATTAATTACCATAGAGAATTAGTTAAATTCACTTATTAAAGATGAATTAAATAATAATTTAAATACGGTTTAAATTGATCTGGACCAAATAATAATTTTACAAATGGTCCATGAAATCCTAATTTAATTCTTGTTTTGGGACATATGGTAATTACGATTTATTAACTGCAAATCGCACACAATCGGGAGTCATCTTATCGAACTTCAATTAAATAAATTTCGATTTAAAAAAATTAATTGGAAGAATAAATTTGTCTGATTGAATAATTCTAAATCAAAACAACCGTCATTATGTTCTGTGTAATGGGATCCAAAAAGTGCCTTGCAGATTCAGTCAATTTAGTGACTGAAAATCAGTAGGTTTCAGGATTAAAATAAGAAAACAATGAGTGGAATTGATCAGTCAAGCCAATAAGGCTCATAAAATAATAAACCTTTGGAAAAAAAGGCAATTTAAATCCTTTAAAAAATAGTTTGGAACAAATAAAGTTCCAATCATAAAATTGTTTTGAAGTTTGAGGTGACTGGTGATAGCCGAGAATGAGTCACCACACCACAATCTAAATTGAATAACGAGTGATGTGTAGGTAAACATGGACCAATTAACTTTCACCAATTAAAAAAATATATGTATATCATTAAGCTATTTCCCTTTCGGCGAGCCTCTAGGGGTAAGCGTGACACTACCCGATTCGGGTAGTGTTTTTTAGGTGGATTTGTAGTAAATGGGCTCACCACACCCACGACCGCCAACAGCAACGCAGTAGTATCAGACGGTCACCCATCCAAGTACTAACCGCGCCCAACACTGCTTAACTTCAGTGATCTAACGGGAACTGGTGCTTCCAGCGTGGTATGGCCGTTGGCGTATATATAACTTTACATAATTTTGAGAATAAGTGTAAATTGTGAAATCAAACTAAATTATAATGAAAAGAAAAATGAAACTAAGAAGGGATTTAAAATAATTTTTTTTCTAGTTTGTTTGAATCAGATTAAATGAACTTTCCTCTTGATTATAAAAACAAAGGAAGTTTTATTTAACCATTTGAGAAAGGTAACTTGAAAAACAATTGTATTTGAAATAATTTAAAGTAAATCACAACATTTTGAAAATGAAAGTTAATTAATCAATAATTATGTCATTTCCAGTCCAACTTTTGTTCATGCTATTATCGATACAGGTGGTCATCGAAATTTAATTGGTCAGCAGGTATTGCAAAATGCAAACTATCCATTACAGATTGAACACTCGGACGTAACGCATATTTTAGATCTGTCATTGAACCAGGTTCCAGTTTTGGGCGTTTGTAGCTTATAGGTCACAGTGGCCAATCGAACAGCACTATTGGAGTTCTTCGTTCTTGAAAATTTTAGTGACAGCTGTGTGCTGGGAACTGAGTTCCTCGAAGCGTTTAACGTCACAATCACATTCAATTAAAAGGCAAACCTGCTAGAATTGTTCATTTATCCTTTTTGAAGTATCAATGATAAACGGACAAAGCAGGCTGGGGTTGTACTGGGGCAAACTTGACATAACCTTAATACACACTCAAATAAGAATCTCGTAATGAAATAAAAGTGGTTATTGATCAGTTGAAAATTGTTTGTTTATTCTTTTTGACAGACAAAACTGAATTCGCATTGCGATAAAAAGAACATAACCTCAATGTAACTTGGATTGATCAATCCAATACTCAAAGAATGGCAATAGTGGGGATCTAATCATAAACGCAGATTCACCTCAGGCTTTAACAATTATATTGACCTGGATTTGAATATTCCGCCAGGATAATTACAAATTTAATTGAATTTACTCTGTTTAATGTGCATGATAAAATTACCTTGAAACTTTTAATTTTGTTTGATGGTAATTTGAACCTTTGATTTTTTTTGGTGTTTTGAGATTTTAATTTTTTTTTGTGTTGGGATTGCACATCAATTTAAAAATGGCGGATGAGCGGGATATTGAGATCCCACCTTACGTGTTGTCAATGTCTGAGGATGACCTCAGACGATACTTGGGCGAAAGGGGGTTTTTACTTATCGGGACCCTTAGAAGTTTTACGGGCCCGGGCCATACGGTCCCTCAGAAGGACAGTTTCGGTACCGGAAGTGCCCCAGACCTCGGAATATAAATTGGAAATGGACATGGCTGACGCGCATCGCTCAGTCGAGTTACAGGGGGCTATTAACGAAATAGTCGGCCGAGTCTGGCTGCACACGGGAAGAGCCCCATCGCGTAATGGTAGTGAGGCAGACTTATACGAGGATAGTATAAGTGCTGCCCGGAGATTATTCGAATCTCCCATGAATAGTATGGCGGGGCAATTAAGTAATAGGACTTTTGAACCACATCTTGTGCCTTCACCTTCTGGGGCGACTAGTGTCCATACTTCGGTCACTAGTACCTCCTCCGTGTTTTGCTATACGAGGCCAGTAATGACCTCGACCCCGTACCTCTCATCTAACAAAATTGAGTTAAGTGCCGCTCACATTCCGGGATACCCCCTGTCAATATAATACAATTACCTGACGTCGCGTCGCACCCATTGGCGCTTTGAACGGGTTAGCCCCACACGCACCACTCCGGATAGGTGATAAGGAATTAATCCGCTGACGTGATCATCCCAACGCGATCATATACAAACTCAGTCATCTCAGGAACACGTTCAGACGGGTACTGTGTATAATAATTTTCCTCCAGCGAATGGTTCAGTCTTCGTGTCGGCGGGAGCATCACCTGGCCTAGGGGAAAATTTTTCGGTGTCTACACCATTTGCAACTGGCCCACCGAGGTTGAGCCCCACCTTTCAGCAGGCCACGATTGAGATGCCCTACCCCACCATACTACCGTATTCGTCCAACTTTGCTCAACCTAAGCAGGCAGGAGGGGAAAGAACCCCTCAAATTCAATATTCCCACATTAGGTCCCATAATAAAACGGTGGACACAATTGTCAAAAGATGGGGAATCACATTCAGTGGGGACAATGAAACAAGTGCCGAAAACTTTTTGACCAGGGTTGAAGAGGGGCGTTCAGTTTCAGGCCTCACGGATGAGGAATTGATGATAGGAATTCCATTCATTCTTGAAAAGTTACCCCTACAATGGTTCCGTTATAATTGTCATGCCTGGCCTACATGGCAGCATTCCAAAACGGCATTCCTAATGATATACGGGGACATCAATTATCAATGGCGTCTTGAAGATTAAGTCGCCACTCGTTATCAGGGTCGTGATGAAAGGACAACTGATTTTCTAACCTGTTTGCAAGGTTTGTTTCTGAAGTTTCAACGGCCTGTTACCATGCAGGAACAGATGGACAGGGCCCATCGTAATCTCAGACCTGGTCTTCAAAGGTCTATTCGCCGCTTCGAGTTTTCCGACTACAATCAATTAACGCTACTTGCGGTAGAAGTGGGAAGAACGGCGAATTTAGATAAAGGGGAACGATCACCTCCTAGCCCGGAAGATTCATTCTTCCCTGAACTGGCTTATGCCCAAAACACTAATCCTTCTCGCAGAGCTGGTAAGATTGGTGGCATTGCACCGAGCGGTGCCAATTCCTCTCTGGAATCCTTGGTGAGTGCGTTGGTGAAGCTTGTGGATAAGCTGGGCACCACGACCTACTCACATGATAAGCCTACTTTTGGAAATGGTAATCCATCCAGATTCAATAATAATAAACCCAGTGTGAACACAATTAAGGGCGAAACTCATAGGGAGAAGGGCTAGGCGCAGGCCTCAGCCAAGCCTGACTTAGCAAGACGGAGTCCATCTCTGAGGAAGAGGGTCCAATCAAAAGCCGAACTACCCTGTTTCAATTGTGGTGGAGCTGATCACGGTTGGAGAACCTGTGAAACTCGATGGGCCAAGTTTTGCCATAATTGTGGCAAGCACGGCTAAGTTAGACAGACTTGCGATTCTGCCCACTGTCAGGGAAACCATTAAAGGAGGGCCGTCTCAGGGTCGACGCCACTCCTTTTATTCCTAAGCAGACCCTTATTTCTGCTATTAGTGATTTACCTGACTCAGCCCCTTCCAATTCAACTAAACCTAAATTGACTCAGAAATCATCTTCTGAACCTAAACCTAAATTGACTCAGAAATCATCTTCTGAAACTAAACCTAAATTGACTCAGAACTCATCTTCTGAAATTAAACCTGAATTGTCTCAGAAATTGTCTTCTGAAACTCAGCCTGATTTGACTTTCAATCACTTAGCTTCAACTATTGAAGCGGGGAGGGAGTCCTCCCCACCCTCAGTCGCTCAATTGAATTCGGGAACTCATGTTCCCACTCGTCTTTCAAAATCGCTCTCTCGTTCCAAATCATACCGATCTTTGAGTGCTGGACTTACCAAACTCTTAGATGTTCAAGTGACGAAGGGGCAGATCATTAATAACTCTTCTGAATCAACACCTGGTCGTCTATCAGGGATTGGCACCAACTCGAGACCCTACGTCAGTATAGCGATAGGGGGTACTGAAATCCAGTTATTGGTAGACACGGGTTCATCTAGAACTTATTTAGGGTCAGTGGGTTTGAAGATACTCGGTTCCGGTGGTTATAAAATTGATTACTCGAAGGCAGGCGCTGTTATGATGGCTAATGGCACTGTTGAGTCTGTCATTGGTGAAGCGTGTCTGCCGGCCACTTTTTCGGGAACCACCCATTCAATTAATTTTAAGATCATACCTGGCCTAACTGAAACTTGCGTATTCGGCATGAATTTGCTGAAAAGTTCGGTTTCGTTCTAGATTTGCGTGACAAGCAGTTGTGGCTGGCTGAAGAGCCAATCATAAAATTTGCGTTTGTTCCCGCGGACGAGAGTGAGATCGAAACTTGTGAAGGCATTGCATTGCTGGATGAAGCGGAGAAAGTGAGGTTAGACCAGTTCTTGCAGGGTATAATAAAATCGAAACCCGATAAGTTACCCGCTGCGAAATTTGTCGAGCACGTGATCGACACGCACAGGAATCCTCCTATTCGCCAGAGGAATCATCGCATGTCACCTAAAGTGTGTGACGCGTCAATCGCAGAAGCGAATATATTAATTGAGCAGGATTTCATTCAGCCTTCAAATAGTGAGTGGTGCAGCCCGGTGGTAATGGCCCGTAAGCCGGACGGCAATTACCGTCTGTGTATTGATTTTCGACGGGTTTATGAGGTGTCGAAGAAAGATGCATATCCGATTCCGTTTATGGCGGAAATCTTGGACCGCTTAAACTCCGCTCGTTACATCTCAACCCTAGATCTGAACAAGGCTTACCACCAGATCCCTCTTAGTGAAGATAGTAAGCCCATAACAGCTTTTACTGTCCCAGGAAAAGGGTTGTACCAATTCAAACGTATGCCGTTTGGTCTCACCGGGGCCCCAGCAACCTTTCAACGGTTGATAGACAAGGTCATCACCCCGGAAATGAGACCACACGTATTTGCATATCTCGACGACGTGATCGTCGTCGCTGAAACCTTTGACGAGCACTTGTACTGGTTGGAGCGGACCATTAGCCGCTTAAATGAAGCCGGACTGACGCTCAGTCCAGACAAGTGTAAATTCTGTCAAACTTGAATAGCCTCGACCCAGAAATGTTAGACAAGTCAGACGTTTCATAGGGGCTACATGATGGTATAGGCGATTCATCAAGGACTACGCTAGAGTCGGTGAGCCACTCACTCGTCTAACCAAGAAAAATTCCAATTTTTTTGGGGCGTTGAGCAGGAAGAGGCATTCCAGACTCTAAAAACAACCTTGGTGTCATCGCCTGTATTGGCGTACCCCGACTTCAATCTACCATTCTGCGTCCAAACGGACGCAAGTGATTTTAGTTTAGGGGTGGTGATCACCCAAATTCAAGATAAGCACGAGCGTGTGATCGCATACGCTATTCGCGTGATGTCAAAAGCGGAGCGGAACTACTCGACTACCGAGGAAAAGTGTCTGGCCGTAGTATGGGCCATCAGAAAGTTTCGGTACTATCTCGAAGGGTACCACTTTTCAGTGGTGACTGACCACAGTAGCCTCCGATGGCTATACAACCTCAAAAACCCGAGAGGCAGATTGGCGCGCTGGGCGTTGGATCTCCTAGAATATAGTTTCGAAATATTTCATCGGTAGGGATCGATGCACCAAATGCCGGATGCACTTTGCCGCATGTTCGAGAATGGAGAAATCGACCATATTGCGGCCATGATGCCTGTCGAGGACCCGGGAAGTACCGCGGTTGGAAAGTGGTCAACGGAGAGCTTCTTAAGCACCAGAACAATCCGTTGTTGAAGGACATCATTGACGACTATGACGCTTGGAAACTGGTGGTTCCTAAGAACCTCCAGTCAGACCTGGTGCATGAAGTGCATTGCGCACCTGAAGCCGGCCATTTAGGTAGGGAGAAGACCTACCATCGTGCCGCAATTCGTTACTATTGGCCTGGCATGTTCAAGGACATCACATCTTTCGTTAAAAATTGCGAAACATGCCAGCTCAATAAACCTGAGTAAGCTCAATCGCGTGGGCTTATGACCCAGCGAATAGTCCAGGAGCCATGGAGAGTCGTGGCAACCGACGTCATGGGTACTTTCCCTCGGAGTAGGCAGGGATATGAATACCTACTAGTATTCCAGGACTTATTCTCGAAATGGATTGAGTTGGCACCCTTAAAAAAGGCCAATGCGGAAAGCATTAATAAAGCTTTCCTTGAACTAATTGTAACTAAGTGGGGATCACCTAAGGCGCTCCACTCAGACAGTGGCACCGAATTCAATAATAACGCGGTGAACGACCTTGCGGTGGAATTCGGTATCCACCGCTCGTTCACACGACTTTATCATCCTCAGGCTAATCCTGTGGAGAAAACCAATAGAGTTCTAAAAACTATGATCAGATCATTCATTGACCAAGATCATTGAAACTGGGACCTACATCTGAATGAGTTTCGATTTGCCTACAACACGGCCCTTCATAGTACCAACCGGGTAACCCCAGCGTTTCTTAATTTGGGTCGGGAGCCCCGTCCGCGAAATTCTATTCGCAGTTTAAGGGAGGGGGAGGCCGAGTTGCCGCCACCTGACCTTCAAGTCTGGACAACTCGGATGGCGCGATTAGAGCATCTGAGAGAACTTATGAGCAAGTTCCAAGATCAGGCTTTTGTCAGGCAAGCCAAATATTATGATCGCCAACATCGCACCTTGCGGTTTAAGGTGGGCGACAAGGTTAAGAAGCCGACTCAAGTATACTACAGTAGAAGTGGGCACGTAGCGGAAAAGCTGGCCCCGAAGTTCACTGACCCATTTGTCGTAGTGGAAATAATTTCACCAAATGTCTATAAGTTAGCTTCGCCAGAAGGGCGACTAGCTAGAAGGTATCACGCTTCCCACCTTCAGAGGTACGTCGAGGACCAGGAGGAAAAGGTAGAGGATTCAGAGGAACAGGCGGAACTCTATCGATTATTATTCGACATCCCAGATTCAGGATTAGAGGAGGAACTCGAGGATCGGGGGGAGGAAGTAATTCTCGACCCTGAAACTGATTTTAATTGGGAACTGGGGAATGCGGAGCCCCATTCCGATCGCGAACTAGTAACTGGGCAGCGAGTTAGACTTCGAAACCGATCCTATTCAACATAGAAAGCGCGAATTAGGAATATACGTCTCGTGCGCGGTCACTTGGCTCTTTTAGTTTTAAGTATACTTAGAAAATAGGAGAATTTCGAGAATGGTTGTTTCATATGGCACCCTCACTGATAAATGTTTCAGATAAGAATCTAGAAGAGTCGGCTGGAGATAAAACGGCTACGAGTGTCGCTTTGACGACGGGTGCGTCTAGCTCCCCTATAGTCGTAAATGTCCAAATGACGCCGGGGACGGGGGCAATACCCAAATTATTGACACCCCACGAGTATTCGACTGGAGGGACCCAGCCAGTTTCAGCTACCCCCGGAATCAAGGACAAGGTTGAACAATTGCCTCATCAAGAGGCAACAGGACTGGCCCCTCAGGCCTGTTTACCGCTGGAGTCTTTGGAGTCGGATGCCAGGCTCACCATTGCCACGCCGGATGCCAGTCGCCCCATCACCAGGCCATGGGACTGGTCCATCCGGGCCAATCGTCAGCTAACTACTTGGGGGCCGTATGCCAGGCACCCCACTATCCATTCATGGGAACGGTCCAGTCAGGTCCATTCTCAGGAGGCATTATGAGAGCCGGATGCCAGGCTTTAGTCTACCAGCCAGTGGGATCGTTCCTGCCTGGCCCAACGGCAGAAGTCATCACGGGGGCCGGAAGCCAGGTACCCTACCAGTTTTTCACGGGACTGGCCCAGACAGGGCCATATCACTCGTACCTTATGGGGGCCGGATGCCAGGCACCCCAGAGTTATAGCCTGCCAGGGACTCTACCAGGACCCTTGTTGGGTTTTGAAACAACGGGTACACCAGGGAGTGGTGCACCCCACCGTGATATGCAGCGCGAGGCTCCGACACGAGTCAGGGAAATCCCGTTGCGCCGGATCTGCCAAACCATCAGGGCGAGGAAGGGGCCGCTGCCATGGAGCCATATCAGCGTGATTGGGTGGCCAAAACGCAGGCAGTGGTTAACCTGGCCGTCATCGGAAGAGAGATGCCATGGTCAAGACCGGCCTCTCCAGAAGAGGTTGTGGTGCCGCAGTCACCCGCTGTACCACCACGAGCCGCCCCACCAAGGGGCAGGGTTGCTTAGCAATCCCGAAATCGCCGAGCGGAGGCTGAAATGAACGAGCGGGTCAAGGCCCGAATAAAAAATGACCCTGCTTTCCGTCAGCGGCGCAAGCCACCTACCATGTGGGAGGAGACAAAGGCCCAGAAGGGCCGGTGCAATAAGTGCGGCGGCACGGGTCACTCATATTTGAAATGCCCCCTTTGGGATGGCCCCAAGGAGTAGAGTTGGGGAAATCACCAGTACACTTATGTCTTTGTTTTGTTCTCTCAATAGCTGTTAGCCCAGTGGGAGGGCCAGTTTTCTTCTCCCCGCAAATAAAAAGCCTTAATTCTAAAATTAACTGGTTTTGTTTATTTACTAAGCGCTAAGTTAAACTAGCTATACTTAAAATAAGAACGAAAATTAAACTAGGATCGTCTGATGGGAATTCTACTCTGAGATTTCCAGTAATTTCAACCTAAATTCAGGCAAGTAATGCATACTAAGTGCGAAGACTGAGAATCTTTACGGAGAGTACAATTCCCATCGACTCGGTTGGGAACTTTGGGGGCGAGATAAATCTCACAAAAGAAAATGAAAACGTTAATTTCATTTTATCTCGCTATTTAATTAATTCTTGGAACACCGATAAAGGAAGGTGTGCGGAACCGGGGTCTGGCAATTATCAAGCTTCAGGCATTAAACCGTATATTAATAAATTCGATGAGCAAGTTGAGAGAATGGTTGCTGTCTGTTCTTCGCCCCAGTGGGCCGAATCTTGTAAAGGGGGAGTTGTGACGGGGTATTTTATTACCCGCACAAAATAATGACATTATTTAAAAACTTAACTTAATTTAATAAGGGGAAATGAATCTAAAGCAACGAATAAACTATGATAAACGTTAGTTTACGTTAAATTAAAAACATAACCAAGATACTTGCCAGACACCGATGTTCAAATTTTTTATGTTTAATTTCCAATGCTCAGTCCTGTTCTTTTATTTGTTGGCATATTCTTTTTCGGCGAGTTGGCATGGAGTGGTGCTCCACCCACGCCTTTACATTTGAGACGGCGACACCAGCACCAATGTCATCCACAGGGATTGCATGGCCACTTCACGGACGAGGACTCAACGAAATTCCCTGGCAAAACATGTCTGGATGGGAGTCCCTTTCCTTCAAGATTGCCAGGGAAACCAGGACATCAACACTACGGTGGAGGCAACTTTTGACAGTTTGTCAACAACATCGGCGGGCATGACTAGCGGACCGAAAGCTAGCGGACCCTGCGGAGAAAACGGGTCATCGGGGGGACGTCTGGTGGCGCACCACTGAACTGACGAGTCTCATTCACTCCCTCCCAAGAGCCATGCGCACTGCGTTCCGGTTTCCTTCCGGGAAGACGGAAGCAGCCATATTCTTATTTTCGTTGTTTTACGTTCAGACCGCGTGGTCACATGCTTTTCTAAATTTTGGAAGTATACCACAAAAAGTACAAAATCGATTATCATGTCGAACGGAGGTCGAGGCTCTTGGCGAGGAAGAAGGAGGCTCTCAGGTTGGTCATTCTTTCCTCAACTTGTTTTAGTTCGCCTTTCATAAAATAAAAATTGTTAAAAATGCCGAACTGGTAGGCATCTGCGGGAGGCTCGGTAATTGCCTCGCCCTTAATAAAAATTGTTAACCTTGGGATTCGCGGATTAGCTTCAGTGTTTCCTTCTTATTTTAGTTGGTAAGTCGCGATGTCAAGATTAAATTAAATCAGATTGGTCATTCTCACCACGCCGCGGTAATTGTGGGCGTTTGATGCCACGCCATTCTACGTATCAATTCAAAATGGCGTATAACTGGTCGGACCTAGCTCTATTCACTGTATCGCCATGCGACGTATAAAATTGGCCATTCTGTCGACCTATCAATGAACGGGGCTATAGGTCACTAAAATTTATTAATATCCTTAAGTCTGACTTAAAATCATGTGTTTTTCTCTTGTTTTATTTGAATTGCGGTGATATTTCTCACCTATCTTTGTGTATTATATTATTTGCAATTGTCCGAATTATAATGAAATTATGGAAATTGTAGTTAATTCATGAATTGCCCTCACACCAGCGTTGTCTCCTAACCCCCCACTCTATCGAGCAAGCTAGCAGGCATAGACTTAATTTTTTGAGTTAAATTTCTTACAAAGTAATCCTCTTAATTAAATCAAGTTTGTAGTTAAAGTTTGAAAGAAAAAAATTTCAATTTACTTTTGGTAGTTTTTATAGAAAACTACCTGGCGCCCCTCAGGCAAACAAGTTTGGATTGTGTATACAAACGAATAAAATTGTGAATGAAAATAGTGCGTGAAGTTAAGAAGAGGGTTATAACACATACGCCCATACACATGCATAACCGCCTACACACACATACATACATATATATATATATAT
>CAKNWW010338143.1:0-10528 GCA_932074435.1 Andricus kollari | reverse complement strand
ATTGTTAATTTTTTACTTACATTCAATCAATTATCAATTAGCAGTATGTAATATTTTCAATTTTAAGGACTGTTAATAATTTTTAATTGTTAATTGTTTTTGTTTAATTTTTAGTTATTAAAATTTCATAGAAATTTAGTACATTTTATATTAATTGATGATACGGCATTGTTATGTCTGTCTTCGTCAATGTTTCTCCTTCTTCTTTTCTCGTTTGAAGAAATGGAGCAAAACGACATTTTTGTTTCCCATTTTTTCACAATATTTTTATAAAACTATTGTTGTTAAATAAAACTTGGACATATCATTGAAAATTAAAACATCAGTTTCGGATTGAAAATATAAACACAAAAAATGTAACTTAAGGGGAGGAAAGGTAAATATGTTAATTCCGTTTCTTAACCTCACTTTTTAATTTTTTATGACACTTATTTTTATAATTGAAAAGTTTTTTATATCAGTTTTTTTAATTCTTTGTAGAACAATGGGAAGAGGAGAATTTTGAACTTTATTTATATTGATGAGCATGATTATGGACTTTTAATTTAATTATCCTGATGAGGAAAACTATTGTTTTCGAAACGTCGAATTTGGACTAAAGGATCTACAAACAAATTCTTTTTGGTCTGAAGTATGTCATATTTACCACCCCTAACATTATATTTATAAAGTTTAGTACTGAAAAAATATATCTGAAACTGTTTTTAATCAATTTTTAATACCCGAAATTGAAATAAACGTTAAACATCATTTCATTTGCTTCCTTTCTTGAAAGTAGAGTTTTCGTGATAAATCCTCATAAAATATCTAGTAACTATATAATACAATATAATACAATTTGTATAATATAATGCGATATGATTTGTTATATTTAATAATACTTAGAGCATAAGTAATCTTTCGGGTTTGAAACGTCCCGCCTTAAGTGTAATTTTTCTTTTCACCACCAGGGGAGACATGTCATTACGGACCTGTTAAAACTAGTTTGTTTACAACAAAGAAAGAAATTTTAACAAATTATTCAACTAAAAAAATCAGTGTTGAATTAAAGTATCCATATAATTTGGGTTTATATAATAAAATATACACTTGTCTGCATTTCTTTAAGTGACGGGTGCTTTTTCTTTCTAAAATTACAATAAAGATTTAATTCACATAAAGCTCGTCTTCGATAGGGACTTAACACAAGAACAACAGCGTGAACTTTCAGAACACTACTAACAACGTTGGGTGGGATCCAACCCAAGTTAATATTTCCTGTTATTTGTGATGAATTTGAAATTCTGAACTAGAGACATGGTTGGAAATCTACTTCAGAGTAATAAAATATTGTTTTCCAATGAACATTTTTATAAATCAAATAAATAATGCTTGGTAACAAATAATACTAGAAACAATTTTTTGCATGAACTGACAGAATCCAATACAAAACTTTTCTAGGCAAAAACTCTTCAAAATCCAATAGGTATAGAAAATTTTCCTTTTGTGGCAAACAAATTTTTGTAAAAAAGTGGGTATCATATTTCTCAATCGAATTATTCTGAAAGATAATCAGCATTAGGCAGCCATAGCAAATCACTTTGTTATGCTCACCATGTGAACATTGACCACATTCTTCGCAAAATGAATAGCCTTTCCTGTCCTTCCTGACATGCAAAGGCTAGAACAAGACTGGATTTGAGGGTACTAGGAAGGAAAAGGTGATAAGAAATATTCACGCATGCGCAGTTTCAAGTAATCGGAGCTTGAATGGGATTCCACCTATACGTTGTTGTTCTTGGGTTAAAAATTAATAGAAATATTATCTATTAATGCACCGAAAGATTACACAAGATTACACGGGATTACACCAGATTACATATAATAATATGAAGTTTAATTGGATTACACAAGATACGAGTATTGCATATATTACAACGGATTTCAAATACACCATACGAATTTTCATTTAAACTTCGGATTGCTCTTCAATTTAAAAATTAACATAAATTGTGATATAAGTTTGAACAAATTTAGTGATAAGAATTTTTTTCTTTGAAAATCACTCTAATGAAATGTAAATATCTCACAAGGGCAAACTTGACGCCTATAATCTTTGAGATAACGACTATCAGATATACTATACAACATGATGAAGAACTAGAACATTCCTTGGTTACAGTGTAAATAAAATTATTCATTTATGCATTAATCAGCTTTTGGTTTGATAAGAAAGGATGAGGATTGTTTTCACTCTCGTCTTGTCGTTGGCAGTTATCCTCAATTGTATTGGTGAATATTATTATACAATAAATCTATAAGTTTATGCATTTTATAGCCATACGCAAATTATAAATTTTTGTGATCTAATCTACATTCTGTTCCAACTACTTTTTTCGCTCAACCTTGCATTGAATTTGTCCATAATGAATACAAATTTAATGTGAATTTATTCCGGGGGAATCCATAGTGTTTCAATCAAACAAAAATGGAATGCGAAATGTCTCCCTGTTAATATGGAATTCATACCATATGTGCGCGTGCACATATGGTACGCTTCTACGTGATCGTCCACAAATTATGGAAGACGAGTTGAGGGCAGAGGGGTTTAATAAAACCGTACTCTTTCTCATAAGGGGACGAAATCTTACTTAAGAAAAAGTTTGACTAAAAAAAAGAAAAATCCAAAGATATTACAACTTAGAGGAAGGTCCAGCAGAAATTCGATCTGTTAGACCAAAAGTGAATTTTCACTTGAAGAGAATGCGTCATTTATTGCATTGTCAATTTTTATTATAATGTTAAAAAATAGTTTGATGTGTACACCAAATCACACTTATTAATAATTCAATTAATTTTCAGTTGCATGTTTGACCCGAAAAGATTAAATTCTACCAATAGAAGAATTGTTCAACCAAGCAAACCAATTTTCAAAGAAAAGAGTTAATGTGTCAACAAATAAACATTTTTAACAAGAAAGGATAAAATTTAATGAATTTTACCAGAAGTGATTGAGTATGTAACGAAATAATTGATTTGCCAACCAAATCTTAAATGTTTTAAACTAAAAATATTAATTCCCAACCAAAAATACAATAGTAGACTTTTCAAACAAATAAAATAAAAAAATAAGTTTCAACTCAAATATTTGGAGTTGCTTAATGGGTTCTATTAATTCAGTTTTTATTCAAGCGATAAACGTGTAAAAGGAATATAGGAGGAATTCTTTAAAAAAGAGAAATAGAAATAGACTACGAATCTTGCCGAAATTTCGCAAACATTGCAGTTCACTTTTTTATGGTTAACCTGAAACCTGAAGAAGTGAACTGCAATGTTTGCGAAAGGTTGGCAAATTTCGTAGTTTGGCACACTATTGGAACCCGAAACACCTCTTTTCAATTTATCATTATGAACCATCGTGAAAGCATTAAGTCTATCAATAATTTTCTTGTTTTAAGGCTTTTTGTGCATTCTCTTGCACAAGTTGACTCTCCTTGAGTTTACGATTTTAAGGGCCGATTCCACCTACCGTGATTAAATTTTAATCCTTGATTAACTTTATTTAATCAGTACATTGCGTTCCACCATCTTTTGAGCCATGATTAACGTAGTCTAATCGCTGTTTAACTTAATCGGCCATTTTTGGCCGGTTAGCGACTTAACCAGCTATTAAGCGGGCTCAACGTAACCTGAAAGCTTAGTTAACGTGCAGTGCGACAAATTATATGGCTTAAAATGAAATATGTTCTCATAATATTATTTTTCCTTTTCTTTTCGCTTTAGAAAACACCGCTTAACATAATTAATTTGATTAATGTTATTTTGGAGATGCTTCTTCAAAGCAAGTAAACAAAGCGTAATTTGTGACGTCAGAGTACTATTTATTTGGTTCAGCGTGCCAAAGATGACGCGCGAACACAAGTTTCGTGACTCAGCCAATCAAAATCGCCGTTACAACAGAAATACGCAGAAAATAGACCTTATTGCGAACAGGGTATACGATTAGTTAACCATAGGTTAAACATTCATAATGGAACGTTTCGCAAGTTAATCACGATTAAGTCGACGATTAAAAAATAATCATGATTAGTTAACCATGGATTTAATCAGAGATGGTGGAATCGGCCCTAAAGCTTTTTTCTAAATTGCATCCTCTGTTTCTTCTTGTAGAGTTAAGTTCGCATTTCGAATGCTTACCTAATGGGGACCCTATTCCTGGTGTTCCTCGTGGCGGACCTTCTGATTCTCCTGAAAGGTCTCCTCCTGCCATACTTCATTCTGTGGGTTCTCCGGTCAGGCCTCCTCATCCTGCCGAATCTTCTCTTCGTGCCAGATCCAAATCTCCTTCTGCCAATCGTTCTCCTTTGCGCCTAGGTGGACTTGAAATTGAAGAACTTAGATCTCTCCGTCTTATTCCGCACACAAATCCCAACCGGAGATTCGAAATTCGAACATACACTTTTCCTGCTGATGCACTTATTCAAGTGAAAGAAAGAAGTGGTCTCCTTGGGCGCATGCCAACCGGAACACAAAATGTGTTATCAACGTCCAATGGTGAAGCCTTTGCAATGCTGGTGGAAAATAACAGAATTCTTCGTGGAATGTTTATATTGAGATATGGTATTCAAAAACGGGCAAAAATAAACATGGATAGCGGTGAGGTTAAAGAGATGACTACAGAAGAAATTCAGGAATCTCCCTTGAGTAGACAACGGCCAATCTTTCACAATTTTAAAATAATAAGACTGGACGACTTTCGTCCTGAACATTAGTTAAATATTTTTCGTAATATAAAACTAAACTGTTTGACTCAAAGATCAGTATATAAGTCTTGCAAAATTTTGATCATCAAATCTTGTATAATTAAAATAAAATTATTCTAGTTTAAAATAGCTGTCTTTATTTTAACCAAAATTTCTGTTTAAATATTTAAACGATTAATTTCGGTTACAAAAATTATAAGATCATCTTTTGCCATCCTTACATAATACTTAGCAATTTTTTAGATTTTTAGGACTCACTACTGGGGTGAAATTTACCCAGTGTGACTATTATGCGATTCTACTGAACAAATGGTTGAATTTTTAACTAGATAATTAATTTTTTAATAAAATAGTTCAATTTTTAACTAAAATTACGAATCTTCAGAACAAAATAAATTTTTAACAAAATATGTCATGCAAACACGGGTAGGTATCAGCCAATCTTGAGCAATTTTCAAATAATAAGGTTAGACAACTTTCGTCCTCAACATTAATTACATGTTTTTCGCAATATAAAACCGAAATATTAGAGTGGCCGAAAAACTTTATTCTCAAAATTCCTGGACTTTTCCCTGATTTTTCAACGACCAATTTTTCCTTTTCCCCAGCCATTAAGATTCAGACACCATCATTTTAATCTTGTAACATTTTCGACATCGAATCTTTTATAATCGAAATACAAAAATTCCAGGATTAAATTGATTTCTTCATTTGAAACAAAAAAGATAAATTTCTTAAACAAAATCCTCGAATTATCAACAAAATAATCAAAATTCAATAACATAGGTAAATTTTTCACCAAGGAGTTGTATTTTCAACAAAATAGGCGAATTTTCAAACAAAATAGTACAAACTTCAACCGAAGAAATTTGCAGTTTTAACCAAATAGTTGTTGAACCAAATGGTCTAATTTTCAATAAAAAAATATTAAATTTCAGCCAAAGATAGTTGCATCTTTAAACAAATAATTACATTCTCAAGCCAAAGTGACAAATTTTCCAGGAGACTTTTACAAACGAAAAGTTCAGTTTTTAACAAAAAGATGAATTCTGAACGAATTTTCGACCATGAAGATAAATTTTATACCAAAAACGACGATTGTACATTTTCAGATCACAAAATTAATTTTTAAGCGACAAAGACGAATTTTCAACCATAGAAATAATTCTAAACTAAAATGATGAATTTTCAACGAAAATTTGAATTTTTGACAAGACAGTACAAATTTCAACCAAGTTATTAAATTTTCAAACAAAAAATATTAATTTGTAAACAAGAAGATTAATGTTCTACCAGTAAAGAAATACTTGAATTTTTAGTTGAAAAATTCATTTTTAAAACAAAAGATTACGTTAAATTTTCAATGTAGAAAATAATAAAAAAAAATATCATTAAACTACCAGTACCAAAATATAATCATATAGTTGAACTTGCAATCAAAAAGAATAGTCAATAAAATAGCTGAATTTGTAACGAAATAATTAATCGCTCAACAAAATATTTGAATTTTCAACTAAAATGATGGATCTTCAGGAAACAAAATTAATTTTCAATAAAAGACTTCAAGACGAGTGAAAAAAAATATTGACGAATCTGTTGATTTTCAACTAAAACAAATATATTTTAAACTAAATATTTCAATTTTTAACTAAATAGGATGATTTTTGAACAAAATAGTAGAATTTTGAAATAAAAAAGATAAATTTTTGAAGCAAAAAGATTAATTTTTAACCAAGAAGATTCGTTTTTTAGTAAGAAGATTATTTTTCTACTAAATGAAAAATCGGATTTTGAACATAATAGTTAAATTTTCAACATAAAGGATCAACTAACATTTTGAATTTCAAACCAAAAAATTTAATTTTTGAGAAAAAGGTTCAACTTTCAACCAATACGTTGAATTTTCCAAAAATAAAGATGAGTTTTCAACCAAAACTGGCATAGTTAAGTTTTTAACATCAATTAATAACTCAAAGTAATTTTCAGTTGCGTGTTTCATTCAAAAACATGAAACTCTACCAAGATAGGAATTCCCTAACCAAGCAAACGAATTTTCACGAAAAGAGTTGAAGTGTCAACGAATAAACATTTTGAAAAAGACAAAAAATTTAATGAATTTTACCAAAAAGGGTTGAATTTTTAATTAAATAATTAAATTTACTACCAAAACATATATTATTTAAACTAATAATATTAATTGCAAACCAAAAATACAATGGTAGACATTTCAACAAAAAAAAAATTAAGTTTCAACTCAAATATTTGGAGTTACTTATTGGGTTCTATTAGTTTAGTTTTTACTCAAGCGATAAACGAGTAAAAGTAGAGAAAGAGGAATTCTATGAAAAAGAGGAATAAGGAAGGAGTACGATAAATTAAAGAGAGGTGTTTCGGGGTTCACGAAACGTCGCAAAATTTCGTAGTTTTGTAAACGATTGAATCCCGAAACACCTCTTTTTAATTTATCATAATGAATCATCGTGAAACCATTAAATCTATCAATAATTTTCTTGTTTTAAGGCATTTTGTGCATTATCTTGCACAAGTTGACCCTCTTTGAGTTTGCGTTCGAATAGCTTTGTTCTAAATTGCATCCTCTGTTTGTTCTTATAGAATTAAGTTCGCATTTCGAATGTTTACCTAATGGGGACCCTATTCCTGGTGTTCCTCGTGGCAGATCTTCTTATTCTCCTGAAAGGTCTCCTCCTGCCATACCTCATTCTGTGGGTTCTCCAGTCAGGCCTCCTCATCCTGCCGAATCTTCTCTTCATGTCAGATCCAGATCGCCTCCTGCAAGTCCTTCAATTTTACGCCTAGGTGGACGTGCAATTCAAGAAATGAGATCTGTTCGTCTTATTCCGCACACGAATCCCAACTGGCGATTCGAAATTCGAACATACATTTTTCCTGCGGATGCACCAATTCAAGTGAAAGAAAAAAAAATCGTCTCCTCGGGCCCATGCCAAACGGAAGACAAACTGTATTATCAACATTGAAACATGGCATGCAACGACGGGCAAAAATAAACATGAATAGCGGCGAGGTTAAATAGATGACCACAGAAGAAATTCAGGAATGTCCCTTAGGTGGACATCGGCCAATCTTGAGCAATTTACAACCGAGTAGTTGATTTTTAAAGAACAATATCCCAAAAATATATATGTGTAATATTTGTCACCAGCTACAAATAGAATGCTTTGCATGCTCACAGAGTTTCTGCGCAATGTTTAATAATTATGAGAAAAGTCATGTTAGTTCAGTGGCTATTAAAATTTAATGGATTTGACATTGTGCTTAGATTTCTAACTCAGCAAAAAAAGCTCATAATCGTGTCACCGTTTTTACAGTTCAAATCTCTGTACCAACGTCTGTAGATATTATCTAGCACATGCAATATCTGATTGATGAAAAAGGACTGATTTGTGTTTTCGAAATGCTGTGGATTGTAGTTCTTATCTCATTGTTTGATCATCGCTTAGCAGTGTCGTACTTATCTGTTGCTTAGATTTTCTAATAGTGGCATTTTTAATGATTGACGTTTTTATACATCAATATCAAAACTTCAAAAAATGTCTCAAACCACGCTAGATCCTAATGCTTGATCATTACCAAGTGAGTCCTGCGCTTATAGTAGATGTAAATAACCTTCCACACCTGATTCTACTATTATCAGTTGCCTCGGCTGTGAAACTAAATATCATGAGGCATGTAGGTACATTAATGTCACAATAGATACCCTAATTGATGGCCGATTTGCTAAATAGAGTGGTTCTCGAAAAACTTCGCCGGTTGATTCAGAGCGCGGACAGTTTTTATTTGATCTCGAAACATTGAAGACTGCAATAAGTGATGCTGTTAAATCAATGCTCCAAACTCATGGCGACGCTCTTCATGAAAAACTTCCTTCAGGTCCCAGGATGGTAATTAGGAGTACAATCACAGTGGTCAGGAATAGATCCTGATTTATCTACAGAACGGAAGGTTCTGGGATAAGGGAACAGGTTCAGGAACAAATGAATGCGTAAGGGATCCAAATTGAAATAAGTAATAGACATTTATTGAAAGATCAATTTAGCAATAGGGAATGACTTACAAGAAATTTAGGGGAAAAATGGCTCTGGGGATTGTACAATAATACTCATGAGGAAGATGGAACTGTGATAATTAATTGGTGAAAAAGATTATGTTCAGTTTAGAGAGAGAGAGAGAGAGAGAGAGAGAGCGCAAGAAAAGTTTGTAGATTTGGTTGATTCAGGATTCGCTGTATACCTTGTGATAACATTGATGAGTAATCCAATTTGCAAAGAGAGGCACTTCACTTCAGAACTTGGGTTTAACTGCGATGGAGCAGAACTGGAAAATGCCGTTGAATGGGAATTGGAATCAAATCTGCACTTCAGGAAATAAGTTGAAGCGAGGTGAACTCTGGACTTTAAGTATCCGTTGAAACCTCGTACTACAACAAGAGCGTCTGGAATTACGGTTTCAGTGGGCAGCATATGGGACTTCCGGAAGAAAGAATGCAGACTACAGGACCTTGATTATAGATTGTACTAATAGTTCTCCTGCACTGTAAACTGAAGAACTGGATTGAGACTGGGATCACGACTGAGACGGATTGAACTTGAACTTGAGACTGGGATTGCAGGTTTACGGGCCTTTGGGAAGAAAGGTCCGGAGTTCGGATTTATATTAACGACAAGTAGCAGCAACCTTTCGACACCGATGACGTAGGGTGCAAGATACCTCCTTTTATACTCAGGTGGGGGGACATTGGTACAACCCTCCTCCATGTGTTCTTCTAGAAGTTTCTACTTCATGGAAAAGGTCCACGTGTAATCCACAATACTTGAGTGGGTGCAGTTATTTTCACCCTCTTCGACGTGTAGTGAGTTCATTTTCCAAAAGTTCGTTGACTCAAGGGTTCATTGACCGGAGAGTTCATTGACCTTAGAGTTCATTGATCCTGAAGCTCGTTAAGGTTTAATGATCGCAGAGTTCGTTGATAGCACACTATCAATTTCGCAAATAACATCCTACCAAAAACGTTAAAGTTTTAAAGAGCAGAAATTAGTGGATTATGTGTTGCTTTGAAAGATATTCACAGGTCGTTTTTAGAAAATGCTGTATCATTAAACCAGGTTTGTCAGCTTTTCTGTGATGCACTCGACATGCTATTTAACATTGACGTTCCTAAATTTAATACTATTAGGATTAAATTTTCTCGTCCACGGCGGCATACAAAAGATATTGCTGATAAGATTAGCTCAAAAGATAAGTATAGATCTAAATTTCATGGAACAAAGAATCCATATTAATAACAACTTTATAAAAATCATAAGAAAAAAGTAGATATTGATTTGACCTCTTGTTTTAAACGGTATGACAGTAATATACATAAGTGGGATTATTGCCAATTCTACTTCCTTTCAGTCTTATTTGAAAAAACAGAAGAGCATTACACGTATTTTGGGGATCATGATATGAAACGCTGAGAGCAAAAGCGAACGAAAAATTATGCGTACACAGAAGCGAAGTGAAAACACGCGAGAGCAAAAACGATCTCAGAAACGGCGAGGGGAAAAACGAACCAAGATTGAAGGGGGAAGGTTCCCCCACTTTGCTCCTTTACTTTCACGTGGTCGGTTCCTCTCCTCAACGGCCAACTCGGCCAGCCTCGTGTAAAGCCGAAAATGCACCAGCACTAACCCGAGGTTCGGGCCGAGTTCACCCGACTTCACGATTCCGTTTCGTGGACTATTAGGAAGTTTGGGTGGATTTTTGTT
>CAKNWW010338120.1:0-11063 GCA_932074435.1 Andricus kollari | reverse complement strand
ATACGAACAATTTTAGACCAAATTTAAAATCATCGATCACAACCTTTTTGAAAAAATAGATTTTTTGGTTTGATTAATTTTTAACGCAAAAAATTTCCGAAAATATAACCGTATTTTTTCAATTCATAAAAATTCGTTTCCTTTTAGTCAAAATCTTTATCTGTTTTTATATTTTAAGTTAAAATTGACACAAAATGAAATTATTTTTTGCAACGACCCTATTAAAATCTTTGCATCTCGAAAACTGAAATTGAGATTATTATTTCCCTATAAAGTCAAACTTGCCAATCCATTTATATCCGTATCGTAGGTTTATAATTAAGATCAATAAGTTTATCAAATTGTTTCAAGTAAGAAATTATAAATTTAATAGCATTCAATACATTTTATATTAGGAACTGTCTATTCGTCCCGAAATTCGGGATGAGAAGTCAACTATTTTTTATAAGCTTGACTGGCCGTCAAGACTTTTCAAGACCCTTGTCCAACTCCCCCAATTTTCCGGAACGAGTAGATACAGTCTTCATATATTAAATGGGGTGATGGAACCAATTATCAAGGGGGAAGCATTTATCGAGGAAACAGTCGATTTATTTTAACCTAAAACTTAAATATCTTATGTTTTTAATAGAAGTCATTAAATGAGTATCAATTAAGCTCCTGAATTAAAAAAATTAAGCATACATTACCCTAACAAATTTAATAATTTATTAGCTAATCAAAAATTGAGCAAGAAATTATCAACTAAAAATTTCAACAACTATAATGATATTTCAAATACTGTTGAATTTAGAATTTCTTACTTAATACAGTTTGAGACATTTTTTTAACTTAATCACGAACCTATACTATAAGTTAAAAATTGATTAAACCCAAAAATCAATTTACATAAAGGGCCCAATCGATTATTTTATATTTGGTCTTAAATTGTTAGTAGGATGCCAAAGTTCTGTAATCAAAAACAAAATACCATTTGCAAACAACTTTCAGTTAAAATCGGTTCCACCGCACTGAGTTTTAGTACAAATAGCAATACAGAATTTTATAAACTTCAACAACAGTTTTTCAAAACTTCCCTAACCAATTTTAAATTTCCTATCTTTCCAGAATTCCATAACCTTGATTTTGATAATAAAAATCAAATCAAATTTTTAATTCAGAAATCAGTCACATCGAAAACTGGAACCGTTTTCTCTATTTAAATAATCAATTCAATTTGAATCTCGTTTGCGTTTCAGGATCTGAAATAAAAATTTAAAAAGCAGGAATGATACCGATTTTTATTTCCAATCATGTTCGCATCATAATCGTTGAAACATAGTTAAAAATCTCCAGAGTTCGTAGTCGCGATCTCCCTTCAACAACATTGATTGATTATCGAGCGACTGCAATAGTTCATTTTAATTCGATATACATATATTTAAATATATATATATTTTTTTTTATAGAGATATATCAAAAATATCCTTAGTAAAATAGAGCATTTATTATGTAAGGTATCCTCGTGTACCTTTTGTATGATAATTCATTCGCTATATTAATATATTCATTATATACTATTATAGTTCGCAGTCTGCGTCATGTGAACATTTCCCCTTAGGTATCAGCGAATTTATCTCGGCGTTCATGCCCCTTTTCTTACTTCGTGACGCTCTCAAGTACAAAGTCTTTCATCAAGATACAACGCTCGCAATTCATTAAATTTATCATTATTTACAAAAATGAAATTGCTACCTAGGATCGATCGACGAATTTGGTCGAATCGCGCGACATGATTCTGAAAAATAGGAAACTACTGATCTGATTCTTATTAGAATTAATTAAACGTTCATCAAAGGCTACGAAAAAAAAGATGGTATCACTTTGCTCTTGAATTACAAAGTTGTCATGGTATCAGATCGAATGTAATGATCGAATTTTTTTAACTGAAAGGAATTAAACTTAAGTTCTAGAGTTACTTTGTATTTTCGAATATTTAACTTTCTCACGTTTATACATAAACCGATTTTTAAGCAGGGATTTTCAACATTCAAACAAAAATAAAACCACCTTTTTGTTAATACCAAAATTAAAAGCAGTCTCATGAGCATGCGTTCTTTCTTAGAAAGAAAATAAAAAGGAACGAAAAGCAAATATTTTCGACTCTTAATTATTGGACTCTTGAGCCCGAATAGAATTGGCGAGAAAAAATTTATCACTTGAAACATTCCTTTCTTTCTTTTCCTCAATCGGACTCAACAAAATATTAAAGATATGCTATTTACAAAAGATCTATCACCCGCGAAACAGCCGTCGATATCGTTGCCAAGTCCAAGATGCATCGTTTTCTTTACACAATACACAATACAAAAATAGTGCCACTTTTGTTGTTGTAATTTCACTCTCTTTTACCAGACGAGTAGAAATCTGTCAAGACACCTTTTGAATTCTCAGTGGCTCCTATGATCGACGATTGCATCGATTTGTAAGGAATTGTATAAGATCGATCGCCTTCGGGCAACAGTAATCGACAGTTTTTAGTTAATTAAATTATATGCTAATCCTATGATTCATTATGTACAATGCGATATATAGTTAACGTAATAAATAAGCTCAACGCGATACCTAATGCTTAGTACAATTAACGGTGTACCTTACTTCGGGCGTATAATTACAAATAATATTATTATGCTCTTGATATCGAGCAATTCAGTATGTAAACTCCCCATAGCAGAGAACAACAGTCTCTTTGCTTTGTTCGCAGTATGTGAATCCACGAAGAATGAATTTTCGAAATGAATGACACTCTTCTCGAAATAATGTGGAAACAATGCATCATCAATGATTTCGAACCATTTCGTTCAAATCGGTTGCTTTAAATAGTCAAAAAGGTAAAAGAAACAAAAAAGACTCGGGCATAAGTTGATATGATTTTGTTTAAACTAAGTTTCTTTTACGCCTTGTGTTTGTGTGTGTGTGTGTATATATATATATAAATCAATATATCTATGCATACACGTCTATCGTCATCAGTATAGCGAAATAGAATAATAAAAACTAACGACTTCTCGTGTGTCATTTTAGGCACTTTTCTTGGAAAATAGATACACAATGTTCGTCATTCACGTCAGAGCTTTGGTTATAAACTTATCAGCATAACGAGCTCCACTTTTTGCCCCTGCTCGATTTAGTCTGCTTTCACACTGTTTTTTTTTACTAGCTTTTATACTAGTTACGCAAATCATGCGAAATCTCGTTTTGAGCCTTAGAGCAACGGCAGAAGTAGTTACTTATTACCCAAGAGGCAGCTTCGGGTAGCACGTAGTGACTTTCAAGGCTTACCAATTCAATCCGTTCACGAAAATCCCCTAATTATTCGTTCCCTAGTTAATTCTCACTTTTCGGCAGGTCTCGGCACTGTTTGGGGTATCACGGTTAAGGACTTTGGAATTTTCGGTAGAATCGGAATTGGGTTTGGTGGCTTGGTCGTTACCTGAATAGACTTGGGAAGGTTTAAGTTCCCAAGGAAATTTTGCGAGGGTGTGTTCTCGTTCGAGAGACTCCTCATGTCGCAAACGAGAGGCTCAAAGTCACTCCTGCTCTGGCGGTTTAGCATTTCCTGCTGCATCCTGAGGTGCTTTTGGAACTGGGTTTGCGCTGCAAACTGCGCTTTTTGAAATTGAGTCACAGATTTGAGACCTGGGGGCGTACTAGCAGCTGGGCCATTGTTAAAACTCGACGAGTTTTTTTCGCCCATGAGTTGCTTCTGACGCTGAGATTCTGAAGCCGCTTGTACTCCGGTTCGCTCATCTGAAATACCTTACCTCCGGACGGCATCGGGGACTTTTGAGGATTTTTTGGCTTCGGAGTCAAGGCAGAACTTCCACTTGTTGATGGAAAACTCAGCCGCTGAAGAACCGGAGGTGGCTTCTTCATGATTGAAACTCCGGGGTTCAGCTTCACCGTTCTACCGGGACTCGCCTTCAAAAAAAGAAAAAAATTTCAGCGTTACTACAGAAGTCCGGTTTAATGTTTCATAATTTTTAATAGGTTTTTATACGAAATTACGATTTTCTACAAAGTTTAATGAATATGTAGTTACATATTTCTATGAAAAAGTAGGAAAATGTAGAACCCCAAATCGATAATTTTCTACAATTTTATACGAAAATGTAGTTTTTCGTAAACAATTTTTCTAGAGTATTTAAATTTCCTAAACGTTGACATTTTTCGAAAATATTGAAAGATACGTAAAAACAGACCTAACTTTAAGGATTACCTAACTTTTAAGGATCATGGTATTATGTGAATTAAATAGAATGGAGATATACTACAATAAATTATGCCGAAATTCTTCCTAGGGAAAATTAATCCCGGAAAAGAACGAAATTTTAAGATGTAAAGGGCTTTTCGATAATAATATTGAATTCTAAACAATTCTCACTAATATTATCATAACATTTTTTTAAATTCTGGAATTATAATCATTTTATTTTTACCATGACTTCAAGGTCTTTTAGCAACCCTAAATTTATTGTCAAGCATTTGAGTAGCAGAGAAGAAGCTCCAAGGTCTGGACCTAAAAGCAATGATTACTAACCTTGGATGATTGCGATGTGCTCGGGAAATTGGGCGTGCTGGTCAGATAGGAATTAGCACTGGTGTTCGTCGGCGGAACTCGGTCTCTCTCTACAACGAATCCTCCACTTAATCTTCGCGTATTAGTATACTCCACAGACATCGGCTCCATGATTGGTTCATCCATCTTCTCAGGGCCCTCGTAGGAAATCAGTCTATTGTGAACCGAGGTAGAGTAATTAATCGCATTTCTTGATGCGTTCGGTGCCAGAACAAGATCCCCCGAGCGATAATATTTCTCCAATAAAATCAAATGTCTCAGGAACGAACTCTGGTTGCCATAAGGCCTCTGTAACTCCTGCCAAAGAAGATACATGACGCTGTCCCACTCAATCATCGTCGCGCACTTCTCCCAACCTTGAGGAGTGACTTCCCTAATATTACCGAATTCTACGTTCGCGTGTAGGTTCATTTCCTCCTCCCCTGGGAAAAGGGTACGAACGCTGATTGAAGGATTCGCTCCCAGTCTTTGGACAGCCGGCGCGATATCATTACTCGTTTTCGCCCTCTTCGGTAGCCTTGTCAAGGTCACTTCCTTATCCATCGCGAGAATTTCGACCACGTTTGCTCCTTCACTCGACTCACTTGTGTTCGCACTCAAATTCGTGTAACTCAGCGCTTCGAGGGCCTTCCGTTTCTTGAGCTTCTCAATTGTCTTTTCAATCACTAAGAATTGAACATCAGTTCGAACAGAACCGTCAGTTGTTGTGTTCAATTCTCTAGGTGTTGCACTTTCAGCAGTTTTCACTGGTTCATCAGTCCTTTCATTCTCCTTCACGGGGTTGGAATCATCCTCTTTACTTGGCTGCGGTGTTGACTTTTCCGAAGAACTCGCCGAGTTGGTTGGATTTATAGCGTCTGGCGATTTCGAACTCGAACGACCATTTTTCGTCTGACTTGGACACTTGGACTTCTTGCGCTTCTCCCTATCCTTGTCCTTGGGTCCTTGACTCGGCATTTCATCCGACTCATTCCCCATTCCTCCGGAGTTACGACAGCTTAAGATTCTGTAAAACAAGGAATTAGTTGGAAAATTAAAGTTTATTCAACTAGAAGATTATTGGCTTTCCCAAATTGCAATATGGATCAGTGATTTACAAGAGGAAGTGAAACAAAATTACGTACTTCGCTCTGTATTTCTTATAGAATTCCTTGTTAGTTTTGTGCATGTTTTCCACGGATTTATACTTGAGCTGCAAGGAAGTGAAGCATCGGCATAGTTTACAGATGAAGGTGCCAGCGATCGTAGGAATTTCCATTCCCTGGGGTTTGAAACTTTGGTTCAGTTCGTTTGTCTCATCGATGGAGAGCGAGAAAGACTGATTCTTTTGAAGGCGGCGTTTACAGAGGGCGCAGGTTAGGAACTTCACAACCTTTGAGTAATGAGGCACGCAAAATGACATCGAAGTGAGTTGGTTGGACTCCCAGTTTATCTTCACCTGAAAAACATTCATCCATCAGAATTAAATATTGCAATTATATTCGAATCAAGACAATAAGAGGTATGTTTTACAATTTTTAAAGACTTGCCTCATTTTTAAGACCAACTTTGACCTTCTGAAGCCAACGACGTCTCACGTGATGCCTCGCAGGTTCTCCACAGTCGAGAGCACAGCATTTTGGTACCAAAAACTGTCGATATGGTCTCTGTGGTCTCGTTTGGATATTAGTTGGACTCTGGTTTGCCTAAAAATTAATTTATGAATTACTTCAGAAATTTAAAATAATTAGTAGCTATTGAAATAGATGAGTCTTCCCAAGGTAAATTACCTTTCTATCAATGTGGCGATAACATGCGTCACAAAGGCAAGAATCCTTCGTCAAATGTCTTTCTAGGTTCAAGATTTTTTGTCTTCTCGCGTCTGACTTCATTTGTGCTAAATGCATGGGCGTGTCGAGTGAACCGAATTTACCGAAACAATAGCAACAAACGTCTCCGCAACAGCGGCCAGGATGAATGGAAAAGGAAGAGGACTTTTCTGGAATCACGAGAGACTGTCGATCCTTGGATGGTGTTTCCTCATTGTCTTCGTCTGTATTGGAAGGAAACTTTGATAAGTATAAAACCTTCTCCAGGATTTTATTAAATTCTTATGCAAAGCGCTGTTATTATTTTTGTGAAACATGCATTGTTATATTTGATTTTTCTACTGTTGGATTTTTTCTACTATTGGATTTAGAGGTTTAACCTGTCAAAAACTTAATTCGGTTAAATTTTCCATCGTATTCAACGGTAGGTATTCGTGTATCCATAATCTCAATATGCTACAATCTCATTTGGCCACAAAATCACTACATTTTAAAACTGGGATCATTTGGATAATAGAAATAACTGCGCTTAAAAAATTCCTAATCTCATCAACCAATTTAAAAACGGTCATTTTTGCCAACTAACATTCCCTTATAGTCTTTGCTTTAATAGTGGTTTTCAACTTTAGTTTTTTTTTGTGATTTTGTGACAAACTGAGATTATAAAGAAATGAATACTTACCGTATTGAACTTCTGGTTTTTTTTTTCAAACTAACTTTACTTGGTTTCAAATTTTCGTTTATTTTTAATATTAACCTTAAAAACTGAACAGTGTGACGTTAGTTCACATGAAACAAGCAGTTGAAAACGATTGAGAATTTAACCGAAGGAACTCTTCCACAGGTTAAATGTCTAAACGGTTAAATGTAAAAATTATTCGAATTGTTTCAACTTTTAAACGGTCAAGCACACAGCACTAGTTGCAACAATTCTATAAGATTTTTGTTTTTCAGAGTCCAGTGACTACCCTTCATATACTCAATGTTTGTAAAATGTAAATTCCAATACCAAAACCAAAGGACTGAACTGTTACATTTTATTAGAGTGAACTCAACTTTTTCACTTGTGAAGTGATTTAAATATATTAAATGTTTGATGTATTTTCGTGCACCACCCTCCAAGTGCAGTTTTGCAAGAAAGCAATATTGTGAAATTTTTGAAAAGCAATTAAGGGTAGGGTTCGATTAACAAAGTAGTTATTCCCGCAACCAGGATTACCGCAAGAGTGTCTGTGGTTAGTAGTCAACTTTCGGTTCGCACCAGAGCTGCTTTCTCCCACGCCACTGGTTCCAAACTGAAAAAAAAAAGAGAACAACTCAGATAAATTCAATCAATTACAATTCCATAACAGAGGTGGGAAATGCTTCACATTCTATCACTGTCTTTGTTTCTTTTTTAGTTTCTTTCGTGCCTGACCAAAGAGCCCTTATTCTACTAGTGATAGTGATATTGCCCACCTCTAATACTAAAAAAAGAAAGGAAAAATCATCTTTTTAACATACCTCCTTCTGAATGGTGTAAAATTCAAGAGATTCTCCTTCACCATCAACGCGACCTTGCTTTAAAACCATCTTCAGGGGTGAACGAGACCTCATCTTATCCTTCTCACGTCCTTTCTGGAATCTCATTTTCAAAGTTCCCGAAGACTGTTCTCTCCTCGCCTTCTGATGATTCAATCGTTCAGCAGCTTTTTCCCAAGACTCGAGACCCAAAAGACGAAGAATTGCTTCTTTCTTTGCTTTTTCTTCCGGAGTTTCTTGGATTATACTACTCGAGGAGTCGCTTGATGTAGAAGCCTCATCGGAATCCTTCTGCAAAGTATCTGGTGTTTTCGTAACTTTTTCTTCGTCCAATACTGAGCTTACATTCTTGGAGTCCTTTGGTATAAAACTTCCGGCATTGCTATCACTCCTCTCAGACGCTTGCATATTTTCTAAATCGTTTTCGGATTTACTCCGATTACTAGATGTATTGTCCTGAATTTTATTAGTTTCATTCTGCGTCTCGTTCGTAGAGGGCACAGAACATCCTCGAAGGGTTTCGGCTCCTTCGACTGATTTTCTGTACTTGTTCACAAGTTTGTTCTCGTTGATCGTCGCCACTTCATTGTCGAGTAAAGTTTCTTCCTTGTTTTGCTGGTCAGATTTCTTCCCATCCTTCCTGTTTCTTTTCGGCTTCAGATTCGAATTCTGAACAGACTTTTTGCCTTCCCTGGCTCTTCTCGTCCGAACTGGAACTTCCTCTTCCAATTTCGTGATACTTTGAGCATTATTCAAGATTTGAGTCTCATCTGGCAGAGTCTCAACTTGCAGGGTTTCAACTTGCAGAGTTTCAACTTGCAGAGTTTCAACTTGCAGAGTTTCAACTTGCAGAGTCTCAACTTGCAGAGTCTCAACTTGTAGAGTCTCAACTTTTTCTTCAGACAAGATGCTTCCATTGCTTTGAGTTTCGGTATTAGATGCGGGTTTCTCTTCAACCTCGAGTTTTTCTTCTGCATTTTCGTCGACTTGAACTTCCTTCGCGTCTGCTTTCTTTTGTTTCTCCCGTACCCTCAAAACTCGCTTCTTCTGCTCTTCTTCCTTCAAACTATCCTCATCTTCAGTTTTCTCCGATTTTTGCGAATTTTCGGACGATTCTGAAATACTAAGAACCAGACTCAAACTATCGCTACTCTCGGCTTGCTCATTAGATTTATCACTCTTGGTCTCAGTCTCTTCAGAAGCTGATTGTGTCAATTTTTGCAGAGAAGTTTCACTAACAGTATCACAGCCTTCGGTAGATAAATGATTATTTGTATATACAGTTTCACTTTCCATTTCTACAGAAACAGATTCATCTGTAGTTTTCTCGCTGCAAGTCAAGGAAGGTTCAACTGTGGAAATGACGTCATCTTGATTATCAACTTCCATTTTCATTGAAGGTATTTCTTTCTCAGTTTCTTCCTTTTTATCACTCATTTCTTCTGCTACCAAAGCTTCCACTTCTCGAGAAATACTTTCCAAAGTCTCGACTTCATCCGTCATTGAAACATTCAGAGTGAAATCATTATCAGAGTCGACAGTTTTGTTCGAAACATCCATCGATTCTTCAATGCATTTTTCTAAAACTTCTTGCGGCTTTAGAATCTCAGGTGTTGCAATTTCGATCGGAGAAGTGATTCTTTCTTCTTGATCTGCAGGATCGCATTTTGAAATTTCGATCTCAAGACCGTCTGTCCTCTCCTCAGAAATTTCTTGAACAGTTTTACTTTTGCCTGGTTTCTTCGAATTTTCTGGATCGGGAATTCCCTCAACTTTCGATCCTCTCAAACACATTTTCGTAACTGCTTTTGCTTCATCAACTGTCACATCGATATCCGCAGAATTTTCGGCCTCTTTCTTCGTTCTTTGATTAACATCTTCCTTAACCTCGACCTGAATTTCAACCTCGTCCTTGTCACTCTTTTGATCATCATTAACTAAAATCTTCGCTTCAGAAGGTTCAACCTCTTCCTCCTTATTTTGCGATTGAGTATCGACCAATTCAATGTCTCCCATGACTAGTTTCTCAATTTCTTTGGCTGTATCGGCTACCTTCGGAATTGAATTCTCCGAGCTGTCTGACTTGACTTCCTTTTTGGAAATATTAGGCTTTTCTTCCTCGGTTCGTTCTTCCAATCCCACTTTTTGGGACTCGGTGCTCAGCGGCGCGACTATTTCTTCTATTTTAGGCACTTCGAAACTTTTGCTTAAAGCTTCGAGGCTTCGAACCTTCTCCTGGGAGTAGATTTTACTCTCGATAGACTTTGCGATAGTCAGCTTAATATTTTCTATCATCTGATCTATTTGAGACTTCGAAGACCCATCGCTTTTGTCGGTGCTGAAGGCGAAAGGATTCACTTTTTTTACGTCAATGTTTAAACTATTCCTGCGACTTTTTGGCTTCTCTGTAATTTTCGCTAAAATTCGGTCTTTCTTCGGGATGTCCATGTTCGCCGTTATCTTTGATTCTTCCGATGATTCTACTTTAGTTGTCGTTTTCGAATCCTGAACCTTCACCTCTTCAAGTTTAATTTCGTCGCTGGTTCGAGATTTCGCTTTCGACCGCAACGTTGGCCCGACTTCTATATTATCTACTTGCTCACCGTTGTTATTATTTTCTATTCCCGATACAAGTTGAATAACTTCGTCAATGTGATTCAGTGTCTCATCCTTTAGCAAAGATTTTTTCTCCTCGTCAAGGTCTTTACTCAAAAGAATCGTCCGA
This sequence comes from Andricus kollari, assembly GCA_932074435.1. NCBI lineage: Eukaryota > Metazoa > Arthropoda > Insecta > Hymenoptera > Cynipidae > Andricus > Andricus kollari. The sequence goes on along the minus strand of CAKNWW010338120.1, from coordinate 391 downwards.
GAGTCATTGACACTCGATTCCGAAAAGGAAGACTCATTGTCTAGGTTACCATCCGAAATAGTCTCTGAAAATTGTTCCAGGGAGGCAGGTTCATCAGAATTGAGTCTTCCCCTCTTTCGGACATCCAGGTCCATCGATATTCCCGAATCGGAAAGTTGTCGAAGCTTCCCATTTCGCAAACTTCTCTGCCTGGGAACATTTGGTCTCCTAACCTGGACAGCGTTTTGCAGTTGAGTGATTTGTTCGATTCCAGGCGAATGTTCTTTTATTTCGGTCTCCCCATCGACTTCGATTTCCTTTTTTATTTCAATGTCGCAGAAGGATCTATCTCCTACAATCATCTTCTTTTTTCTTGTTCCCTTGACTTCACTTTTATCCTCAGTCTCTTCCG
>CAKNWW010338104.1:0-11678 GCA_932074435.1 Andricus kollari | reverse complement strand
TCTCTTAAACTTACTCGAATTTTTTCTACAATTTTGTAATCTTGCAAAATTGAAAATTTTTGCATTAAAATCTTCTATATTCTTTTTCGAAAATTTAGGAAAATGATTCAGGAATCTTAAGACTTTTTTTATTCTCTTTAAACCTTCGTTATATATTATTTATTAGGTCAAAAATGTGTGTTATATTTTATTGCAATATAAAAAATAAGGTACCAAAGACTTCCTTTTTACAAGAATTTATCTATTTTTTAATTTTTCGAAAAAATTATTTTGTAATTGTAGGACAAGTATTCCTTAAATTTGTTTTTCGAATAGTAGAAATTGTTATCAGTAAAGTTAGTAATATTTCTAGAAAGTTCCGTGATTTAAAAAAATTAGGAATAAATTTGACTTCTTAATCTCAACTTCATCATAAAATAGCATATTTAAGGATGTTAATACCCACATTAAAATTTTTGTTATAACGAACAGAATCTTGAACATTACATATCACTCTGATAAAGAAGCTCCTGTATTATACCAGATAAAACAGTAAAAATTGTAGAAATTTAAATTTAAAAACTTTAAAAATCGAAGTTTTTGCATATAAACCTCCATAGCCAACATTGGATCACCAAAGGAGAGAGAGTTTCGACTCAAGGGTTTAAAAATAAAAAAAGAAGCATTTTTTAAGACAACAATTAGATTAGAGACACCAATTTTCACTGATTAGTCAGAGAAAAATAATTCAATAATCAGACAAATTCACAAATCAGTCAGTAAAATCCTTACTGATTTGATTCATTGACGTACTTCTCACTGACTCAATAGTAGAGAACATGCTTCTGTAACATTTCAGAATTTTATATGTACTTCAAAGTCTACAACAGAAATTTATTTATATTCATCCTTTAAAATTTAATTTTTGGCCTTCATCCAGCTATCATTCTCATATCTTCAATTACATTTTGAGGGAGACCTGATTTTCTTAATTTGAACTTTTTCTTCAAATAAAGCAATAATTGTCAGCCAGACTTTCACAGAAATTCGCTACAATTTTCTTAATTCAGACGGGAAATGTTCTCCACTAGTGTCATTAAAGTTCATACAATGCAAATGGCAGAATTAATTGCAAGTCTAGTCTAGCAAGTCCTGTTTTTAATTAATTATGTCGTAATACGGAATGTAGGAAAGGGGAGAGGGAGGGAAATGTCTGGCTAGAATGCCTTTGGTGGAAATGAGAAAAGGGGAATCTCAGGCCATGCTGAAGATGTCGTCCAGAGGCCGCGATGTACAGTTACTTGACCGACTCCTTCGCTTGCACCAGGCACAGGTCTCGACTGGAACTCTTAGCGCCTAGCGAGTCTTCTTGCCCATGCACGAGAGCAAGGTTGCCTCCAAGCCCAAGGCGTCTCCATACATGATTTTCTTTCGCCAGCTAAGCCGTACGCTCACACTACTCACGCCCGTTCATCCTGATTCCTGATCGATTCAACGGGAGTACGGGACGAGAAAATTCGCAGAATCGCAGATGTCCTCAATGGTTGCAGTCTGCAGTCTGCACTCTGTAGTCGCGTCCCGCGTCCGGTGACCTGCCCTGCTCTACTCTAGTAATACTAGCTTGCAAAATAAAACACCTTAGTCTGACCTTGAATGCGATTCTATCATCGATCAGACATAGAGGTGACGAGACGAGGTTAATGAAGGGAAAAAGTCAGGTCTCCTCCGGATACTCAACTAAGTAACTGATACTGAGATATGGATGTCTCAGAAAGCGTCATCAGAAAGCGTAGCAAATTTTCGGATAACAACCTTTTGTGATACAAATCTTCACTGAAATGGTTGTCAAAATAACACAAATTATATGCTCTCCTTTTATGCATGTGTAATTATGAAAAGAAACTACTTGGCGATGCTGTTTGTATACTGAACAAATTATTTCGTTGAGTCGTTGAATCAACAAAACTTTTTGTTGACACAAATTTTGCTCCCAAAGTGGATCAAAGCACTGCACAATGGCGAAACAGTTAAAGACTAAATAATTACTAAAATAACAATTACAACTACATTCATTCTCACCATTCTACGTAAATGTCAATTGTTTTTCCATTGTGCAACGATTTCATTCAATTGTGGATCAAAATTTCACACCTTGGGATTGTTGTTTAAAATAGTTTACTGAACTGTATAATATATAGTTTAAAGATGTGTTGAAGTGGAAAAATAGTTATTGATAGTAATAACAGTTTTTTTATTTACTCATGATAGATAGATTTATAATATTTCGTTAATATCTATAAAAATACGTGTCTTCGAATTCTTCGTCAAACTCTAAAATAAAAATGTATTGTTTAAGGGAAAAATCAAAAATCAAGTAGTTTCAAATGTGATGCATTCCTAATTCAACAGTTCATAATTAAAGGGCACTTGCCAGTCCGTCACGTGACCATTTACATTTAATTATATTCGGCAGGCTTATAATTTAAAAAATGAATATATTGTGCTGAATTTTTTGGAAATGGTTCAAGACATATAAGGGCATGTCTATCTGGCCCACTTGAGTTTTTTTATATTTTAAATAATGCAATTTTTTTTTCGAATTTAGCCAGGGCACCAAAACCCTGCTTTCAGTCACGTTTCAAGTTAAAAATGAAGAAAATTGCACTAATTGACACAAAATGAAACATCAAATGAGTCATATAGACGTGCCCTTACATATTTAAATACTTTTCCAAATTTTTAGCACAATGTATTAATTATTCTAATTATATGGGGAAACAGAACCTGATCCGGATCAGGTATCCAAACGCAGATCACTATTGTTTTTAGCGTAAATTGATACATTTATAAAACCGAATTTTATAAAATCTTAAGTAAAAATAAAATGTGAAAGTTTGATTCCAATTGTAGCAAGTCTCAGCATTATTATACACACCAAATTTTTTATTAAGAAAGTTTATCAACACTGACGTTTCTTAAAATTGCGCTATATGAGGTGTTATTACGGTGAATGACAAATACTGTAATATTTCAGTGACTGTTCGTATTTACATTATCATCATAATGAGAAGGTATTGATTTTATGCGAAATATGACTTTCGTGGATTCCATCAAATGTCAACGTCAGAAAAAAATAATTTTTACGTGAGTGTCTGTCTGTCTGTCGTCGCTATCGTTGTCGTCGTCTGTATACCTGATAACTTTTGAAAAACTCATCGGATTGGATTTTGCTTTGGCACACAGTTTCAGGGACCAAAAATAAAGATCGAGTTCGTTAACCAGCTATTTTGGAGAGTTATAGCATTTTCAAAATAAAAAAAAAACACGAAAATTAACATTTTAAGCCAATTAAAGCACGATATAAAAAAACTCAAGTAGAGAAAAACGTTACTTTTAGAAAGCCCTACAAGATTATTATAACAACTTTTTGTGTTTTCACAAAAAATAATGAATTATTACATTCTCATCTCAATGAGAAGGTATTAGTTTTATGTGAAAAATTACCTTCCCCGAATCCCATCGAGGTCTGTGGCCGTGTCGTCGTCTTCTGTATACTTTTTGAAAGTCCTATAAGATTATCAAAGCAACCTTTTGAATTTTCTTGAAAAATCGAAAATTCAAATCCACAAAAAATGATTAAAAAATCCATTTAGCAGTCAAAAAATTGGTTATTAATCATTTTTTGATAGGATGCGTAGTTTCTGTTTTATTCGTAAAAAACAACATGAAAAATGAAAAAATTACATTTTTGGACAATATTTTTTCATCAATAATTTTTTAATATGACGCGTAGTTTTATTTTTAATCGTAAAAGATAACATTCAAAATAAAAAAATTAAATTTGTTGAAAAGCGACACAAGGTACGAAAAAAAAGTAATCGAAAAAAGTTGTTTACCCAAAAAGGATCTACAAATTTGTTATTAGTGATTTTTAAATAGGACGAGTAGACTTTCTTTTAATCGTAAACAAGAAGATTAAAAATTAAAAAATTACATTTTTGGAATAACTACCCAAGAAACTTTTCTTGCAAAAATGTTCTCAAACTGATACAAAAATTGGTTGAAATTCGAAAATTTGTATCTAAAATACAGAAAGGATCAACCTAAAATTTTCTGTGAAAGAAATGAGATTTTTATTAGAATTGTATTCCTAAACACATTGGTTCTAAAACCATATTCACATTCGGTTCCTTTGCCCTAAAAATTAAATCATTTTAATTCAACACACTACATTGCGTAAATCGTGAAACCCTGGTAAAAAACCTTAAGGTTCGCCCAGTTCTTTAAAGTAAGATAATTATAAATTAAAACCCCCTTCAGAATGAAAATATAAAAATCTCATTTTTTCAAGAAAAATAAAATTTAAAGTGACAGAATTTCATAGCATTCAAGAATTTAAAACTAAAAATGTTTGAAATTTCAATATTCTCGTTGCCATTGCCTTAATCTTGAGATTTACAAAATCCCACATTTGTCGCATTCAAAATTTAAAACGATCAAAATTCAACATTTGACGCCGGCAATGCTAAACGGTGCAAAGTCCAACAAACTAATTTTACAGGAAAAGCAAATTACCTTTCTAGCGCCATTAGGTTTCCCTGGTATATTACAAAGAAAAATAGTACATAAATCATCAAGAAAATCATCTGAAATACACATTTTCATTTGCTTCGTAAAAAAAAAACGCTCGCAAGTTTTAGCGCGCCTAAGGCGACATACATCATCGTATAACATGTTTTTTCGGATTCAGGGGGTCTTGAAACGTGGAGATTTAAAGAAATTCAGTACGATGACACCCATCCGTGTGAAACCAAATCAAGCACTTCCTAACTTCGATAATCAAACGAGACGCCATAAACAATTTCATATGTCCATGTTTGGAATTTTTCAATTCAATTATTATAAGTGCATTTGAAACTGTAGAACCACAAATTTAAGTATTTAAGGTTCAATAATTTGTATTTATTATTATTGAGCCATTTCAAATATAGAATTCTGTATGGCCATTTTAGCTTTATTTTATATATTTTTTACTTCTGATCATGGACATGATTCAACATTCTTTGCAAGTGTTCGCTTGATTCTGCCATAACAATCTTATCATCTGTGAACGCTAACCCACGTACCCTTACTGTTTCGATATCCACACCTTCTTCGTCAAAGAGGGCCATTCTTTTGATGTTGAAAAATAATTCGAACTATATAATTTGACAACATTTTTATTCGTAGCTAAAAAGGTAAAAAAGGATTGATTAGTAACAGTCAATAATACAACTAGCTGTGAATTCGATCTCGGGTGTTGCCCTTTAATTGTATTTATATTGTTAAGGTTTCTTATTTTATGAACGCTTTGCCTCCTCCCTATGATTAAGTAGCAAAACTATTTGCTTTTTTATAGATAGAGTAAGTATAAATGATGTTTCATTTAAAAACTTTTATTAATACTATAGATCAATTAAATCGTCTCGAATCCAGGTGTTCTTTAGATTCTTACATAAACTTTTAATTATGTTGATGAAAAAGGTATTTACTATAAATATCCACTTTTAAAACATTTTAAATTGCTCAAATAAAATGTCATAGATATTTTTATAAATCCTTGCATAAGTTTTGAGAAAGTGGTGGCAGGAATAAGCACTCAAAATGTCATCAATTTATCTGCGTCTACAACCTTGTCGTTAACCAAAAAGACCGACATCTACACATTCATCCATTAACGAATACAGTCACACATACATTCAAACAATTCCTTAAAACGTTGTATTAGACATATTTAAACTGAGAAATGTTTAATTAAATCATTTTAAGAATATTTGAAATTGTAACGACTACAAAGCTTCCTCTATGAGGAAGCAAAAAGATCAATACTTGATCTTTTAAATAGTAAAAATATACATATTTTACAAACTGAAACTTTTACATAAGATCTAATAATTTCAAATTGAAATATAGCAATTGCATGCGTCCGAATAGTAAATCTTTAAAAGTTGAAATCGTAAGCATTAGGATTTTAAATTACGATTTATATATCTCTGATTGCAAATGATTCCAAGTGCTAGCAATTTTATTGCAATTTACAAACTAATCTAGGTGGTATCTCATAAATAGAATAGCACTCGACTGAATAAAAAGTCATGATAAATAATTTATTCCTCAAGCAGTCGTAAAAATTTTTACTAGATTCGTGAAGTAGTCTCTTAATGACTACTAATGAACCATCTGGAACCTAGTAATCTTCACCCCATTTGCTTATAGGAAGCATCATAACATCACTCCAAAAATACAAACAAATTATTAAATCGCCGCACCTCAAGTACATTGTTACATGAATGACGAAATGACTTTTAGAAAGCGGAATAATAAAAATTTATGAATTATGAATGATGAATTATGAAATATATTGTTTTCTCGCGAATCTAATGATCCTGAACTATTGCGGGCATTGACCGACGACTTCATGAAGACACACAAAAAAATATCGTTATATATTAAAAAAAAATAGTTATACATAATATTAGGAGATTATCTTGTCGCGTGTTATGTGAAGATATAAACTCGAGTTAAATGATCTCACAAGAGACATAAGACTTTTGTTGCAATGCGTTCGTGATCTTGAAAATATGTGACATGTAGAAAGTAAAGTAGAGAGTTTAGAGACAAAACATATATGACGATAGAAAGCACGTAATGCTCATAATTAGAGAGGAATTAAGATTCACTCATATGTATAATATTATACAAGCCATGAGGAAAAAGGCGGAAGGTGGTATTCTTCCGAGTTACAATAGAGAAAAATTTAAAGTCAAGGATTGTAATAGTTCTCGAAAGCAGTAAAGATCGAATAGTCTTTTTATGGGTTCGTGGCTACGTTGATTACTTTTCCTGTGTAAAAGGAGTATATTATAATAAAACAATTTCATCATAGGAATATTGCGAGGTAGAGGAGATCCTAAAAGACCACCAGGACATTCTGTATTGAGGTTGTTGGCTGGTTCCCACTTGAGTTACTTGCGTGTCAGCCGGTCAGTAGAAGGCTTGACCTATCCTCTTGGCCTATGGCCAACGAGGTCGTTCCGCATGTGGTAAAGACGGTATCGTTCACGTGGACTTACAAGCGCCATGTGCTTCCGGCAATAATAATTAACCCCCACATATGTTTATTTCAAAGATACACGCTTGTTCTAATAATAATTACTCACAAATCAACATTAATCTTAATATTAAGTACGTACGTCCAGCTGTATGGAAAAGAAAAGTGAATTCAGAATCGTTTGATACTGGTAAGGGAAGTAGTGGAATAGATTAGTAGTAGATAAAATAAAATAGGTCGAGTAAATTATTTGTATACAAAATTGAAATAACCTCTGACAAGTTCACTTTTACAAGTGAATGTATACTATGTAAATTTAAGTTCTTCGACTTTGCTTTCTCATTAAGAAATTATGATTATATACTTCTTCATAGAGGAAGTAATAATTACTATAATGATTAAATAATCTCGTTTCAATTCCTAGAATATTTTTCTAAATATACCAACGTGAGTTTGTGAAAGTCAAAATTCCAAGTGGATATTTTTATTAATTTGAGTCATTTTTGTGCAATAATAAAGTTTTTGACCATTTTATAGAAGCGATTTAAAACAATAAATCAAACACAAAATAACTTCTTTATGGGGTTGGGAAACAAGCCTGAATAAAATGTTGTTTTCATTCGGCATAAAATTGGTTAGTACTGTCAGACAATGACGAAGAATTTCGACATTATATGAGAAAATTAATGTTTAAAGAGAGGGATTTCGGCTATAAAAACTAAAGATTAGTTTGGCAATGTTTAAATAATTGTTCAGTTACCAAAGAAGTTGTAAAAAAATTTCGCATCAAAAAATAAAGCTGTCGAGAGTTACGTAATAATCTCTATGAAAGGGATCTCTTAAACAACCTTAGTATTCCTAACGTGTTTAGCATTACTTTATCAGGACTTGAGATTATTTCACAAATAAAAAAAATGTATCTTCTATACTTGGAGTTAGCCTTGTATAAGGGTATTAGCGCTATTTATTTAAAAATAATATTTTTGGCTCAAAAATCAGAGATAAATTATAATGAAAATTGCAATACATTGTGACAAAAGGTTATTTTTTTCGTTTATAATGTCATTTTATAAATTAGAAAACTTTTTTTCAAGTTGTTGCAAATTTTCGGAACATTTTGCAATTTTCTGCAACAGAAGTAAGTTTTTTTCTATAATGATCTCGGACCTTTGTGAAATTTTTAAATCAATCATATTTGTATTGATTCAGCGACTGAATAGCTAGGAATCGAGCACTTGTTTTTTGTTTCAAATTGAAAATTGTATTTTTAGAAATTTTTTGTCTCTCCTAAAAAATCATCAAAATTGTACTACCCTTGAGTTCGATAAAATGATGACTGATTGAAAACATTTCTTACGAATACAAACTGCCTTTAAAGGACCATAATAATACATAAAAACTCAAAAACTTTTAATTAGAAAGTATTTAAAAATCTTAAAATTAAAAAAAAAATAAAAGAGAGAAGTGTTCAAAATTGAGAAATTTAAAAAAATACATGTATATAGATGAATATATTGGAATGGAAAACTTAATGTTTTAAACCATGAATTTAAATAATAATAATTTTTAAATCGTAGTGTGCACATATACCGAAAAAATACGGCTATTTATACCAAAATTTCGGTACACGTAGCCACGGCCTTTTTGAAACTTTGGAATTTAAAACAATGCTATATTTAAAGTAAATTATTACAAAAATCGGTTTTAAATTAAATACAAATGTATATGAAGTCATTTGCATACACGGTCGTTGAAATTTAATAAATATTAAATTATGAATAGCTGTACACTTTATATTAAATTTATATACATGTCGGTATAGCAGCGTGCTTGAAAACTCATAGAGCTTTTATTTCTTTAAATCTTATCAAATATTCGCAATTAAATTAATAATCTAGAATTCGTTGATTGAATTGCTTTTTATGAATCAAGTGCAACGTACATGTGGAACTCTTTCCAAAATTTACCCTGAATGGTAGAAATTTAACATGAGTACAGTTGATTGTAGGTTAGGTCTGTCATTCATTTACCTAATTGAAATTTTCAACTTAAAATCCATTTTTATTTTCCATTATTTGTAAGAAGGTATCATGTTTTATTATTAAGAATCGAAAATTACTGCTGATTCGATTTTGATTTTGTGTAAAATGGAATTATCTGAGCGATTATCATGAACGTATATGAAATTTAATAAACACGTACCTAAATAGCAATTTCATATGCTTGAGATGTTGATTTTAATGTACATTAGTATTTTTAATTTAATACTATTTTTAACAGTGTATTCAAAGTTTAATAGGTCCTAATTTAAAGCACATATTTGCAAGCGAAGTGTCTGAACTAACCGAAAATATTTGTGCTACGCTCAACGAATTTCAGCGAACATAGCCACCCTTTCCCTTTTTCATTTTTTCATTCAAATAATTGAAATAAACATTGAAATTACAAATAAATATTTTTTGCAAATTTTCAAAGTGTTTTAAATTGCACATATAAATCGTGACAGTATGGATATGTGGAAATTGAGAATGTTCAAAATTTAAATAATAAGTCATGCTGATCCATTTTTAATAATTTTTAATTCAAAAGCTTTTAAAGAATGTAAAATTTCTTTTTGAAATATTCACATTTCGTTTTTCAATAGACAATTATTAAATTTATGAGATTTATGCTGATATACTATATAATCTTCATATTAAAATTTTACAAATTTGAACATTGAATGCTACAATTTCCAGAATTCATATTTGAAAGCTTTTCAATTTAAAATAATTAAAATTGGAGTTGTATCCTAATTGTAAATTTTAGTAAGAAGTTGAGCGACACTTTGCTCGGTTATACGCGGATGGGGCCCTATCGTACTAGATTGGGTGTATTTATAAGTTTAAAAGGTGCCTTAACTCTCGAAATAATACAAATATTAATTTTATCAAGAAAATCTATCATGTTTTACTATGTCAGCTCATATTGTGCAATAATGAATAAGTTGAATAAACCAGATCATTTTCTAAAGACTAATCGATATAAACATATAAAGTGTATTGGCTAAAAAAAAATTCTCACTTTTTTTTTAACTTAAAAAATCGATTTTTTATAAGGTAATAAAATTTGTATGAGAAATTTTTTTTTGTAGAGAATCAGCAACTCAATAGCTATAAAGTGAGTTCTAGCTTTATTTTTAAATTAAATATTTGAATTTTTTATAAGCGTACAAATTTGAGAAAACGTGCCCGTCGAACGAAAAAAAAAATGTCTTCTGTTTTCTCAAAACATAATACCATTTTTTAACCAACATTTTTCGTATCGATTTAGCAGCTTAATAATTAGAAAGTAGATTCTAACTTTTTTTTTCAATTTCGAATTGAATTTTTAATTACCATCCAAAGTTGAAAAAACGTACTAATCGGGCGAGAAAAAAAAGTTTTCCCTACATTTTCTCAGAACATAATAACATTTTTCAATCTATATTTTCAAGTTTAAATTCAGTCGACACTGATTAATCTCAAAAGTGCTTTCTCATTTGAAAAAAAAAAAATCAAAAATTCGATTTCTGAGTACGCTTTTGGTTTCTGTTGTAAAATCATGAAAATGTGGGTTAGGCCCTTATGGCATGCTACCTTTTAATTAGACATGCTAAATTCACTATTTGTATGGATTTCAAAATCAAATTATCACGAGATTTATGCAGAAAATGCAATTTTAATTGAATCATAATGTTTCTCATTTTCAAATTTATCACGCAGAATTAATTTCAAAATCAGCGTTCAACAATAAGTGTCTACGTGTGTAGATCATATTACCACACCGCAAGCCGCGAAGACATTTATTACAAGAAAAAGTTGCTGCACTTGTTTCATAGCTATAACAACCGAGCAGGGTACAAATTAGTTTAAAGAGCGTTATATGCTTTTCTGCTTTTCATGCTGAGAATTTGAATTGCAGTTGAGAAAAACACTCGTTTGAGCCTTCTATAATAACAAAACTGAATACAAGACATGAAGATAGGACATGATACAGCCAGTGCAGTATATGCATTTAGTTTAGATGCACTTTTCAGGCTGAATTTACTGTTGGCATTCAAGTCCGATTTTCTCGCGAGTTCGCGAGTCCGCGGTACGCTTTCTTCTCAGATTATAGGTACACTTTTCATTGTTCGGAGAAAGCCGGTATAGTGATATTACCAAGTGACTATTAACATTGACCACATTTATCAAGAACGCCACTCAGATATTCAACGTTGGCATTTGCCGGTGGGCGTTTAAGAGTATTTCATTCAAGATATAATCAGCAACCTAAATTGATTTCAGCTTCTGACAAACACCAAAGATCATAATTATTTATGTGAATTTATATCGATTTATTTACTCTAAGTCTATCATTCATTTGTAAACGAAGTATGAGAACAAATTACAAGAGATTTGAAGACATTAAAACTGGTTGTCCTATAATTTACGGCATAATTAACTTTGGAAATGAGGTTTTTAATCAAACCAAAAATTCACACCTCCCATAATATATGGGAAGCCAGAACGAGATGGACAGCAGTACGAATTGAATAATGGGAAAAGTGACTTGTTTTTAAAGCAAAAATTATATAGTAGTTTTTTAT
>CAKNWW010338101.1:0-17580 GCA_932074435.1 Andricus kollari | reverse complement strand
CATGTTGCGATTATTGCTACAGCAGCTCAAGCGATGGGCCGCCTGGTAAGAGCAAATAGATAGACTCGCGGGACTAAGCACACTAGGCTCCCAAGTGACATCAGCGCACTGCCGATTCTAAAGATGAGGCAAGATAAAATAAAAAAACGCTTTAGCTTTGCCAAAACTTTCCGCGTCTGCATTCCAAGCAGGTATTTGTGGAAAGCAAATGATCACCCGCTCTTCCAAAGGACATCTCGTATACGGATGGCTCCAGGGGAGAGGGTGGGTCAGGATCAGGAATCTATGACAGCAAGAGTGGGAGGCGGATAGGGACCCCACTTGGGCTACATGCTACTGTCTTTCAGGCGGAGATCCTGGCCGGCCTTCGCTGTGCTGAAACACTAATAGAAGAAAACGCTACTAACAGACAGATTACGATCTGGTCGGACAGCCGAGCGACACTAACTACAATAGGGAAACTAGACATAACATCAGAACTGGTTTGGGAATGCAAGAAGGCATTAAGACAAATTGCAGAAAGAAACAATGTGGCTCTCATATGGGAACCTGGTCACACAGGGATCGAGGGCATCGAAACGGCGGACCAGTTGGCAAAATTCGGCGCAGCGAGTGAATATATAGGACAGGAATCGGTACTGGGAATGGCGTCTTACTGTGTCCGTATGGCCATTAAAAGCTGGATCTGAACAAAACACCAGGAACCCTGTGGACACATCCAGGGTTGCCTTCAGGCGAAATCCTTCCTGGGTTATACCTATTGGGTAGACAGAGCCAGGAAAATATTGGGTCTTCCCAAGAAAGATATAAGAACAGTAGTACGGATTCTAACTGGACACAACTACTTAAACTATCATGTGCACAATACGGGGTATAACCCCATGACGGAGAACTGGAAAGATTAGTCGACATACTGGGCTTCATCAAGAGGTCTGGGATCAATTGCTGAGAGCGAATACGTAAGGGTGTGGCACAATAGGCTTTATAGCTTGAGCGCTAGGGGAGCTCTTTATAGTCTTCTTGCCCATCTTAAAACTAACTAACTATATATTCTCTTTGAGCCATTACGCGGCAACCATCAATAATGGGCTCGATGGATTCGTTAGAATCTTCACTTAATCGGCACCGTCCAACCATGTCTTGATGTAATACGCGTTTGCGATAATTTCTGGTGCTGACAAGCCGGTTCTGAATCGCAATAACGAATCCTTCCGTTTCTGGATACAGGACACCTCTTTTCAGCCAAATATTAGAAATATTGATCTAACTTTTTGGGGTGCTCGCCGTCGATGGTTTTTTGTCTCCATTGCGTTTCTAATTCCTCTATGGTTTCTGCACTGGTACTCAAGGCCTCCTCTGAGGACAAATTCAAGGGCGTGCAATCAATTTCCGCTCTACATGTGGTGTAGTAAAGCGCAACATCTCGCTCGCTGTTAAAATAGTCTCGCAACTGTATAACTTGTGACTTAGACAGTTTCCTGATATCTACAACGCCCCTACCCCCTCTATGCCGTGAAAGAACCACCCTTTCAATCGCCGAATTACTGTGGTGTATTCGGTGCTTCGTCATTTCTACGCGGATGGTTCTGTTTTAGAAGTGGTAGACTCCGCAAGCTACGATCATGGTTTCTTAAAGCAACAAATCCCGACGCAACTGGAACGTGTACGTCATCGACTTCTGCTCATTCTGTCTCAGAAGTTAAGCAAGAGCAAGGAATTGACGCGTGATAACATCGTGCAACACTGCTCCTTGGAGTCAGGTCTCTAGCCGCGGATGACCTAGATGCATTTTTAGAGCTACCAATCTTTGTAGAATGTTATGAGGAACAGTGCTGGCAGACCAGATGAAGTGATTCCTGAATATCAGCCTTTTGCATCCGGTTCGCGAAGGAATGAGCCGGACGCTGGCAAGCCAGAATCTTGTTGAGTTGCCTAAAAAATAAAGCTTTCATGCCTTCAAGACAGCCAATTATGAGAACTACAAGATGGACCTTTGCCGTGATATTACCATCAGCTGATGCGGAGAATTCAATCGTGTAAATGATCTTGGGCCTTAGATCTTGGAGGACAATATCAGGCTTCGTAGCACAATTCTCCACAACGGACTAGAGTACCCCCGGGGCGTATGGCAAGACGGGCAATAGATTAACACCATAGAAGCGCCAACATGTATATTCATTATGCGTTTGCGGTAAACTAAGGTGTCTATAACGCCATCTTGACAGGCAAAAAGAAATCCCTCAGTCTCTGATCTCAATGCAGCAGGCTTAAAAAAACATGTTGGACAGACCGTAGAATTTACGATGAAGGGGCTTGTCAGCATGTTCTCTAAGTAGAAGCGAATGTTATGCTTCCTGTACGCGACTTTTCAGCTTGCGGTATTCCAAGATATGTATATGTTTCTCCATTTCCAAGATGTTGAAATGGTATTTCCGCCTATGAATTAAACATCCTGATCGTCAGGCGACGATGTAGTTTCTCGCATTCCTTGGTGTAGGTGAACGCAGGCACACTTCTCCAGTCCGAAGCTCATGCCAATAGCTTTAGAGTATTAATTTACTGCCTCCACAAGCATGTTAAGTTCCTGTTTCGAGAAGGCAAAGAGTTTAAGGTCGGCCATGTATGTGGATGACCTTATATTCTCTTCTGTTTGGCAGGCCACATGGGTATCCAGAGCTTTTGCCTCGAAGCACAATAGATAGAGGCGAAAAGCAGATGCAGAAAAGTATCGGTCTCATGGTTCCTGTTATCGAATGCCTTACGGTAGTCAATCCAAGCCATGGACAGATTGCGTCGATACCTGATTGAGTCTTGGGTAATACACCTGTCTGTGAATAGGTTCTCCCTGCAACCTGCCAGCCCTCTCTTGCATCCACGTTGTTCAACTATTGCACTGCTTACCGGCTCGATAGATGTTAATATCCTCTCTTTAAGGATACGAGTGAATAGCTTGTAGCTGGTGTTTAAGCAAGCTGTGGGCCTGTAGTTCTGTGGACTTGACAAATCTCCGGTTTTAGGAAGGATCTGGTTCTGGCGCTGGAAACATCTTAGTTCTAGCGATAACTTTCTTCAGCAGTGGACAATCTTCTTCCGGAGCCTGTAACCTTTGCCTTTGGCCAAAGTTGAGAAAGAGTGATATATCTGAAGCGTCTTCATTTAGCTGATAAGTATCTTCATACACTTTCTCCCAAAAGACTTAAACCTCTTCTCGGCTATGCGGATTTTTAACGGCACGTGACGTTTTATTGAACAAACGGGAAGGATGAGTTGAAAAGATGGGATTTTCCTGAATTCATTTTACTCGCTGTTCAAGGCGCTGTTTCGCTATTGAAAGAAATCTTATTTTTTGCATCCAGTGCTGCTTGATAATCAACAGTTTACACTTGTTCAGCGTGTGATTCGCTTTCCTTAAGTTTCGAGCAAGTGCCCTAACTTTTGGAGTGAATATTTTATTTGATGTTAGCTTATCACGCACTGAATATTTTATGCATGCCATCTCGCCGTTTCAATTTTAAACTGAAGCTGTTTAATACGCTCGCGAGTCTTACTCAGGCGTTATGAAGTATTGTTACTTCTATTGTCGCTAAGCAGGGAGACCACCTTCTCGTAAACTACACAGTTCAGATTCTATAGATTAACATCTTCGGGAAGCAAATCGGGGAGAGCATTATTAGCTTCAAATAATTTGTCCATCCTCAGAAAAACTTTTTGGTGGATATATCTCCTACTTCTCATGTTGGCATTATCGGCTGTCTGTAAAGGTGGTCTTGCTGGAACAGGTGGTATGTTTACTGGAGGATGTTGCTCTTCTTGTTGCCGAAAAAGAGCTTCATACCCGTTTTTGCGCAAAAAGGATACCTGATCTCTGAAATACTGAGGCGTTTTATGAGCATATTCCGGGTGCACATTGACCCAACGTTCATGTATCTTTTGCATGAATCCTCTTCGCGCTGGTGATCTTCTTTGCCAACAGGTAAAGAATTATTGTTTTTTTTTCAAACTTGTTCTCGGGTTAAGAAGAACCCGGTTTTCAGTCATAGCCACGGACTAAGTCAAGTGACTGATGAGATGATGATATAATTATTTTATTTAATACGATGTTTGAACCCATTTGCGATGATCTCGTAGGTACGAAATTAGGAGCATGGTGTAGTTTGCAGTTCGTCTTTTACCATTGTTATGCTTACACAGCGGCCGTGAATGTTGGAGGTAACGGCAGTCGCCTCGGGATGCTTTCTTAGAGCTACCATGTATCACTTTATAGGTTTTTAGTCGCTTGCTTCCTGATGGTCCAGAAAGTTTCTTACAATGCGACATGTGTTTAATAAAACTGCCTTCTGAGCTGCTGCCAGTACCCTACTGACTCCTAAAAGTTCAAGATGTTCAGTGCATCTTGCGTGCACATTGCCTGTAGCCGAAATCACAATAGAATGATTATATGCATGTTTGACATTCCTCCATATTGTCTTTACTTCATGTCTTAGCTCGCTATACTTGTGGATCTTGGTTGTGTAGGTTGCCTGCAAGTTTCGGTTAAGTGGACAAGCAATGTCAATGATGTAGACTCTTCCACCTTTTTTTCTCGCATGACGATGTCCGGCCGATTGGCTCTGATGTAATAATCCGTCTGGATAGTAATATCCCAATATAAGATGTAATATTCGTTTTCTAAAACGGGCATTGGGATGTATCTATAGAAAGGCATCCATTCTGTTAAGAGTCCTAGGTTTAGGGCAAGCTGTTGATGTATAATTCCCGCCATATCATTATGCCTGTGCGTATATTCTCTTTGAGCCATTACGCGACAACCATCAATAATATGCTCGATGGATTCGTTGGTGTCTCCACATAATCGGCACCGGTCAATTGCGTCTTGATGTAGCACGTGTGTTCGATAATTTCTGGCGCTGACAACCCTGTCCTGTATCGCAATAACGAATCCTTCCGTTTCAGGATACAGGACGCCCTTTCTCAGCCAAATATTGGATGCCTCACTATCCACTTCATGTTGGTCTAACGTTTTGGGGTGCTCGCCGTGGATGGCTTTCTGTCTCCATTGCGTTTCTAATTCCTCTATGGTTTCTGCACTGGTACTCAAGACCTCCTCTGAGGACAAATTCAAGGGTGTGTAGTCAAGATCAGCTTTACAGATGGTGTTGTAAAGCGTCACATCTCGTTTGCTGTTAAAATAGTCTCGCAACTGTGTAACTTGTGATTCACACAGTATCCTGACATCTACAATGCCCCTACCCCCTCTATGTCGTGGTAGAACTACCCTTTCAATTGCCGAATTACTGTGGTGCATTCGGTGCTTCGTCATTTCTACGCGGATGATTCTGTTTAATCGTTCAAGGTCGGTGTTCGACCTATTGATGAGCCCAACGGAGTACGTGAGGACAGGGATGGCATAGGTGTTGATTGCCCTCATCTTGTTTGCCGAGTTAAGAGAACTCTTCAGAACCAATCTGTGTCTTGTAGTGAAGGCAGTCGTTAGGCTTTTCTTAACTATCGTAAGCTGAATACTCTTAGATTCAAGAATACCCATGTATTTATATGACTCTCCCTCTACCATTGCCTCGATGTCATTCACGAAATCGTTCTCCAGCTCTGCGGTCCCTAATTCTCCTCTAGTTAAATGCACTGTTCTGCATTTATCGAGTCCGAACTCCATGTGGATATCATTGGAAAACTGCATTGTGACAGCGATCACTTGCTGCAGTTTCTGGTCCGAACTGGCGTATATCTTTAGGTCATCCACGTATAGAAGATGGGTGACTTGATGACCTTCTTCGTTATCATGTCCTCGGAACCCATGATACATGCTATTTAGTGTTCTGCTCAATGGGTTCAACGCTAAACAGAACCATAATGCACTGAAGGAGTCTCCTTGGAATATACCGGTCGTAATGCGTATTGATCTAGTTATCCTTGTTTTTCCATGATCAAAACAAATGATTCTTGTACCCCAAAGCATCATCGCACGACTTTGGAAGTCAATGATGCGTGGGCAAATTTTGTATATTTTGAAGACTTCAAGCAAATATTCATGTGGCACGGAAGGAAACGCTTGCTTGTAATCAATGTATGCCATGTGCAAGTTTCTTTGATGTTAACGAGCTTGCGTCATGGCAATAGCGTCTATGGTGACTAGATCTTTACTGCGTCGCGAGTTTTTACAACATCCTTTTTGTTCTACTGTAAGGATGTCATTCTCATCGCAGTGAGAATATACCTTATCTGCTATGATAGCTGTAAGACATTTATATATTGTTGGAAGACAGACTATCGGTCGAAAATCAGATGGATTTTCAGCATCTGGTGTTTTATGCTACATATACGTAGTACCCTGGTGTATAGAGCCTGACATCAGATCTGGTTGTTCGATGATCTTCTGAAAACAACGTGCCAACGCAGGATGCACACTAGTCAGGTACTTGTACCAGAAGTTGTGCATCATGTCCGGACCTGGAGCTTTCCAGTTGCTTGTTCTTTTCAAAACCGTTGAAACATCTAAAGCTGTGATGTTAGTCCGCTCCATTTCAGGGTTATTGCTAGCTCTTGACTTCTCTAGTTGGAACCACGCAGAGTTTAAATTGCTTCTGTTCGTTTTCCCCCAAACACCCGACCAATAGTTTGCATACATTGATTTGCAGGAGATGTCATAAAAGTCTTCTGGTTCGAGAAAATAATTCCCCGAGGATTTGTTTTTGAGGCACGCCAGTGTATCACATTCACAAAGTATGTGATGAGCTGTCTCCTCACGAAAAGCACACTTTCGACTACGAGGGATGTCTCCAATCCTCATGTTGGTCATGTGTTTTCTCAGTCGGCAGGGTTCAGTAAGCATCCCTACTACGGCATTAATCTGCCTTCTTTCCATGTTCAAGAGTTTATTGGTCCTCTTAGTACATGTACCAGATGTAAAATGGTTAGAATGCAACGTCTTTTTGGTTCCCTTCCAATATCTCGCATGCTCTTCGGAGAGCCATTTACCAATGGTTCTTTTCGCCGATGTGTACGAGATACCACAGTGGGGTTCAAAGCCAATCAGGGGCTGTGAAGCTCCCATCTTAGCCAGTGCATCTGCCTTTTCATTACCTTGAATGTCTTCATTACCGGGGACAAGGATCATACTGACCCAGTTTTTACCGCTACTCTTAAGAAGATCTTAAAGGTAACTCCATACTAGTCTGAAAGTAAACTCCTCAGATGTAAGGGCCTTAAGTGCTGCTTGGCTGTCAGAACAAATGTAAATGTGCTGGTCTTCATGAGCCCGCTTACAAATTTCCTCCAGGCAAGCTTTAATAGCTATTATTTCGGCCAGTGAAACTGTAGGGAATATGCCCAGTGCTGTTGATATCTCAGCACTGGGCTTCTTCCCATAGATTCCAGCCCCTGTTCCCAAGGAGTCCTTAGAGCCGTCTGTGTATCAAACAAGACCTCCTGGTGTAAAGAATTCTTCCCTTCTCCCTTCATCATGCCATTCTTTCCTTTTAGGGAAGATGACCTGAAAGATAATTTCCTCAACATAACATCAGTTTGCATAGCGAGAATATTATCCTCGGATAGCATGCGCTTACTGATGTTGGTGTTGTTTTTATAGCACCAGTGATCGCCAAGCAGAAAACCCTTTAGAGGCTTTCCAGTTTTTTAATGGTACTAATTAATTCAGTCCTTAGTAACCAGATCGTTGATGCATATACTATTATAGGTGTGATTATGATTTTATATTTCCAATAAGTAATCCTATTATTTGTTAGTTGTCATCAGACAAAGCTATCCTTAATAATTTTATTTTATAAAGTATATTTTCAAGTGGAAATAAACTAACAATCAAGTGTTTTGCAGCAAAGAATAATGTATTTTTATTATATTTTCTTTATGAACTCACCTTCAAAATATGTTTCTTCTAATATTAAATCCATGTTACCGGATTACAACGAATAGTAGTTTGATATTTCGTGGGCTTCAAAATTGGTTATTTGTGTCAAATAAATACACTCTAAGTGTGATTAATTTTTCACATCTAGAAGTATATTCAATAATCTTTAATTATTAATCAATTAAAATTTTTTAAATTGAACTCTCAAACCATTAACTTAATGAAGAACTGTTTTGTCATCAGATGACACAAAGGACTCGGTGACATTTAAAAAGTCATTTTAACTCTGAAACTAGGATTGGAAACAAGAAAAAAAACTTTGTTTTGTAATTGTCTAATAAAAGTAGTCAGGGGGTACGTCCCTGGATGACATTTACGCATTTTTCATCGAATTTAATTTAAGAGTTTTAATTTATTAAATTATCAGTGAATAGTTTGAATAATTATTTTCGAGTTTCATCCTTAAATAGCAATGCAGCTCGACAAGACACAAAAACTTGTGGGACAAACTTTAATGTGATTTTTAAAATCCTTAACTCTAAAATGTTGAACTCTACTCTCCATTAAAAATCTTTTTTAACTCAATATAAGTGATATCTGTAAATCTAAAATATTTCTAAAATAGTGTTAATATTACACTGGCCCACAACAAAATAAAAGTGGTCTGAACTTTACATGTGACAAGGCCACCGTATGGATTTTGAGCCGCTGAATCCGAATCCGGCCTTAGAATTTTTCCTAGACCCTACAATTTTCCCCCAGCCTAGGGTAAATGTGTGAAATTTTGGAAGCTTCAGGCTCCGTTGAAGTTATATTTATCCACGAAATAGTTAATGGAACAACTTCGTTTGTACGTATTTCGGGTCGCATATTTCAAGTCTGACCTTAGAATTTTTGTAGATTATCTTTGAATATCTGTAGCCTAGGGGAAAAAGTGCAATAATGGGCAAAACTTAAGGCTTAACGGAGCTTTTGTTTGTAAACGGAAAAGCTGATGTCCTTCCGTATTTTTACTGCTGATTTCATATCTGACAGAAGAAGTTTTCTGCAGTACCTCAGATTTCCCCCAGCCTAGGGAATTTTTTATATTAGATTCTCCTATGTTTCCTTGTTCTTTTATCGTCAACGATCCTTCGAAGAGGATTCCTTTTGCGTTTCTTTCTTGTACTTGCAACATCTCTTTTTAACCTCCAGCAAAAATCGGCAAGTCACACCTGCGACATGTGACATCTGCGGCATGTCACATCTTCGGCAGGTCTCATCTCCGGCAGGTCTCATCTGCGGCATGTCACTACTGCGGCATCTCTACCTAGCGGCTTCTCTCCCGCGCGGCATTTCTCACAGTGAAATTGACATTTTTGCGGCATCCCTCACCAGTGGCAAGTTTTACAATGGCATCACTCTCCTCCAGAACATTGTTTAAGTCCAAAAAAAAATAGCAAAACTGCGGCAAGTCTCCCAGCAGCATCTCTCGCCCAAGAAAATGTTCTAACTAGTTATAAATTTGGTCATTTTTAAAACTACTTACAATATTTTCTTTGACGAGAGATGCCACTGGGAAACTTGCCGCAGTTCTGCCGTCTTGGGAACTACTTAAAGTATTTTTGTTTGGCGCGAGATGCCGCTAGGGAGACTTGCCACAATTTTGCCATCTTTACAACTAATTTGAACATTTTTTTGGGCGAGAGATGCCGCTGGGGAGACTTTCCGCAGTTTTGCCATTTTTAGAACTACTTAGAAAATTTCCTTGAGCGAGGAATGCCGCCTGGAAGACTTGCCGCAGTTTTGCCATCTTTGAACCTACTTAGAAAATTTTCTTGGGCGAAAGATGCCACTGAGAGACTTGCCGCAGTTTTTCAATCTCCAGAACTACTTAGAAAATTTTGTTTGGCGAAAAATGCCGCTGGGGAGACTTGCCGCAGTTTTGCCATCTTCACAACTACATAGAAAATTTTCTTGGGTGAGAGATGCCGCTGGTGAGAATTTCCGCTGGTGAGAGATGCCGCGATTGTGACAATTCATCCTGGGAGACTTGCCGCAGATTCGTCACTTGGATATGGTCTTGAACATTTTGCCCGGATGAGAGATGCCGCTGGAGAAACTTGCCGCTGGAGAGACTTGCCGCGGGTGACAGATGCCGCAGATGTGACAATTAGTCCTGGGAGACTTACCGCAGTTTTGCCACTTTGATGTGTACTTGAAAATTTTTCCCGCTTAAAAGGTAATCGGGCCACTCATAATTTAATATTTTATAATAAACAAAAATAAAAAATAAAATAAATGTTTGAAATATTTTTTATTTTGTTCTGTAAAATAAGTATCAAGCTTTATTTTAGAGACTTTTTGTTTCAGTTTCTTTAGGGAGTTTTGATAAAAATAGTATTTACATGAGGTTGTAATTTTGTTTATTTTAGTTAAGCTGATTAAAAAATGCTTGCAAAACTGTATTTGTAAATTTTTTGAATATTTATATCATCCATCATACAGTTTATTGTCCTAATAAAATTGTCTCAAATTTTAACCAAGATTTTTGGTTTTTGCTGTAGAACGATCTTTATAAAAAGTTCCGAATTTTTAGTGGAAAGTCGGACATGGTCAGAAATTATGTAAAGAATGTGGGACTGTCTCGTTTCTTTAAATAATTTTCTGAGAAGTTGAAAAATGGCATTTTCGAAGTCTAAGCAGGCACAATTTCCTGAACAATTTTCTTATTTTTTGTTCATGCGTGTACTTAAAAGGTTATGACGTAAATCAACAAAGTTATGCTTTTACATACTGAAATCACGTACGTTTTTTTTATTCCCACTCATCTTATTAGTTTTATTTACTTTAAAATAACAATATAGATACTTATAACTTATGATATATTTCCAGTGAGTATTACAGAATAGCGGTTTTTACATTTTTATTGAAAGTGGACGCCTTGCTCCTCCTGGAGGAGTAAATACGGACACAATATGGACTGCACTAAGTAGTTACTGATAGATGAATTAAATTTTTTGAGTTCACGATATGCAAAAAGTGTCAGAATTGGTATATTTAAAGCATTAATAATTAATTATAATTCCTTTGTGTAATGTATTGAAAAAAATTTAATAACATGTCCCACTTATACCCGTCTTACGATAATTTTGCTATTTCGAAATAATAAATTTCATGTATATACCAATTATTTTTTTAAGGGGCGAAAGTGGAAGAAATAGGATGAATTCACCTAGAAAATTTATCTGGATTTTGGGATGAATCTGACACGAATATTCGTGTGCACGTATGAGATATCAACGAAATGCCAGAAGAACGACGTATGGCGTGCTGTATAAAGCATAAACTACAATTAGTGATAATCCTCATGACATGGGCATGGCACCCTTTGTGAATATTACAGTACTGCTGCCTGTCTCTGCTATCCAAGCTCTATGTCATTTCAGGAAGCACTTCTTGAATTCTGCTACATTCGTGAAATATAAACAAAAAATTATATTTATTTACAAAACAAGTATTCGTTATAAGAGGAGAAAAGAAACTGAAGAAAAAAGAAGAGTTGTCGACAGTTTCAATGAAATTTTATTTTTTAATATGGGTTTGCAATGTCTCCTTAATATGCTACTAATATTATATCCCACATTTGTACTGGGTGTCCCATTTTAATCAATCCACGTAGATAACTTCTAAATTTGACTTTTTCAGAAAATATGTTCGAGATAAAAGTTATTGGGTTTGGAGGTGGACATCTGACGATGACCTCAAACTTGACCGCGAGCTTGACCTTCAAGGGTTTTCCAAGGTCAACTCTGCTTTTTTTACATGGGAATCCCTGTTTTTGACAGCAAATTCGGAAAGAGCGGGAAATCACACGTCTAAAATGATATTTTCGAGATTGTTTTCGTGACCTTTTTCAGGTCAATTCAAGGTTAAATGCTGAAAAAACTGCCTGGTAGCTGTTTATCTAAGTTTTCTGGCGGAATGAACGTTGTGAAGGAACCTCAAGTGTGACAAATAACATATCAATGTTGACCTTGGGGTGCATTTTTCAAGGTCATTTAGAGGTCAGAATAGGTTTTGAATGGGAAGCTTTAATTTGGACACCAGATTCAAAAAAAGGAATAATTTCACGTTAAAATGTGAAAACCAGCTTGACCTAAGGTCAATGTCATTTGACGGTCGCATTTTTTCGTCATGATTGAAAGAATCAGGACAGCGTGCTTAAACATTCCACGTGAAGTATTATTAAACACCATAAGACATTTCCATCGTCGAATCGAACTTTGTCAACAAATAAAAGGTGCAAATTTTGGACATCTCATGAATTAAGTAAGTTTAAACGAAACCAGCCCTTTTCAGGGGTAAAGGATACTCGAAATCCGACCAAGCAACCTCCTCGTGGTGAGTATCGGGTAATGATAATGCTGGCGGTACAACATAATGTTTGTTATCTTAGAGTTTGTGGGCTTGAGGTTTGTGAGCTTGGAACTGAAAAAACGCGACCTTCAAATGACATTGGATATTGATCTTAAGGTCAAGGTCGTTGTCACATTTTAACGTCAAATTATTCCCTTTTTTGAATCTAGTGTCCAAATCAAAGTTTCCCAATCAAAAATCATTCGCGCCCTTAAATTACCTGAAAAAATGACACAACGTCCATTTCGCCAGAAAACTTAGAGAAACAGCTACCAGGCAGCTTTTTAGCATTTGACCTTGAATTGTCATTTAAACCTAACGTTTTTGTTCAAAATAACAGATTTCTTGTAAAAAATGCTAACCTAACATTGTTATTTTAATATCCCAGAAACTTTCCATAGAGAGCTCGGATATCCTGGGGATATACCTGGGATATTAAAATTGCCACCTTGCAGGATATATCGATATAAATTACCCGGAATATAAATGGGATCAATGTGATATCCCAGGATTTCTGGTATTTAAATTAAAAACACTAATATAAAATTGCAAAAAATAGTTCCAAATTGTGAATCTACGTTAAAACGTTAACATAATCTAAACTGTTCCAAAATCGTACTTCTTCTTTGAAATCTATATTGATATTTCTGTTGAAACCCGACAGCTTGAGCTAAAACTCTACAAATAATTAAAATCTTTTTGGAAATATAATGATTAATTTACTAAAAATGCCGATTTCTGATGTAAAACCCCAACATAACCTAAAATTTCAGTTGTTGTCATGGTTATCGACCAGGTTTTTTATTAAATAAACTATGGTAATTTTGTCTATTTTCTGGTCATGTATTTGATAATAATATATATAACATTATCAAATACATGACATGAAACCCGACAAAACTACCTTCAAAAGTTGTGAATCTTTTTTTACATCTAATTTTTTTCATTAATAATACCATTTTCCAAAGAAAATCACTAACACATTCCACAAGTGATAGAAATTTTTTTAACCTCATTCAAATTCTAATAATGTTTTTTATACATGTTTTTTTTTTAATTTAATGATTTTGTAATAAACAATTCAATTCCAGACCAAAAACACATTGGATTTAAAGCTAATGATTTTCGTTTAAAAAGGCTAATTTCTTTGAAAGAAACTAACTCAACTAAAAATGTTTATTAAATTTGAGTGTTCTTTGAAATTTTATGATTTTATAATTTTAAATTTAAGATATAAAACAGGTTCAAGTTATGAAAATCCAATCAGGTTTTCAACAACAATGATTGCGAGATTTTTGAGACATATCGTAACACCACTTGTTTTTAGATAGGATCTCACAATCTTCGGATTTTTCTGATACAATTTTAATATAATATTAAGTATTGTTATTTAATTTTACTAAATATCCGCATGTGAATTAATCATATATGATAAGAATTAATTGAAAAAAGATAAAAAGGAAGTTAGAGACACAGATGTGACGTAATAGAAAAGTTGATGAAAGCAAAACTTTAATTTCAGAAGGCGCATTCAAGTATCCACTTTAGCGTTAATTGAATATAGGTAATGAAAAAAATGCATAAAAGACAGCAGTGTGATACTCGAGGAAAAAGATTAATAGGACGAATCCAGGGAAAAACTGACAATCAGCGACGTCGGAGAGAGCGTCAAGACCGTCTAATTAACTTAATTAAACTAGGGATTATGCTGGACTTAAGTAATGAGTCACCTTCTATTTAGGGCCACTATTACAAGTATAATCAAAATGGTGTACGAATAATTGACGCATTATTTGTCTTTCATCATCAGTAATTCTAATAAGAACCTTTTTTAACAAAACATAATAAAACTGTTAAATTATTATTTCTGCTTCAAAAAAAGCTTTGTCTTTTAAAACCCAGCTCTTTATTAATTCAGTTCATACGTAACGAGCTTGACCAAATTGTACGTGTCTGAATTCACACATAAAATATCCAATATCAATGTGTGCATAAAATTCCTCACGATTATTGAAAATTGAGTTTTCGTCAAAACCGTTTTTGCCATTATAACATGTTTTACGATCAGCATAATTATTTGGAAAATTCCTTTGAATGAGTCCATCCGCGAGAGAGCTCTTTCATGCGAAGTTTAATTAAAACAATACATTGAAACGAATAACAAATGCGATACATTTTTTACCTGCGAATATACCTACCGGCCACTCGGAGCGCAGTTTCGTTTCATTTTTGTAACGCGAAGCATAATAACGACATTTAAATAATGCAACCGAAAGCTCCGGTCACATGCAGACATCCGCTCTCGAATTTCACGAGTGCTCGATATACAACTTCGCCAAAAGCAAAATAAGCTAACACATTCGTTATGGTTGATAATTTATGTTAAATACATATTTACACCATCTGCTGCGTATCATTGTAAATAGCAGGCGGGTATATTATTTCATTTTTCAGTATAATGACAGGTATGTCCAAAAATTAAAATTGCTCAGAGAAATAATTCAAACAGTTCAACGAGAACATTTTTCAGGTTGGTTGCACATTCCGGTAAGCGAGAGGAATGAGCTATACGATAAACTAATTAATGTTCTTCGAAACAGGGTTTGCCCTGCTTTTAATCAATACTTTCTGTACTAGAGTAGTGTTAGAGTTAATTAAAAAAGTTATTTTCAGCCCTATTTAATTTATCATACTACGCAAGTTTCATATTGAATACTTCAAAGGAAGAGAAATTGGAGATAACATTTCGTTGTATAATAGCAGTCATTACCAGATTTTAAAAGGTGTATTCACAGTGAGCACTATGTTTTATTAATATTCATTCATATGTGAGTATAATTAGGTGGAAAATACAAATTTAAATCTCATTCCTTAAAAACAAGTATTTGATATTGTAGTATAAGCTAGTATTGCAGGATTATATCTGACATTTTAGAAGTAGAGCAAGGCTAATTGTAAGCTCACAATTGTTTGAGGTAAGCTAAGTCACTTAATAAGTTTATGGTAATTTAGTCAAATCAAAAAACTTACGAAAATCTATAAAGTTCAAAAATCTTTAAAGAGCACTATCTTAAAGCTTTTATCTTGAACTACATGTTAAAGTTTGAAACTTATGTTTTAAGCTAGCTTGAAACTTGACAATAAGATCCCAAACTTTCTGGGAATATAGCTTGATTCGTGGTAATTAACTTTCAGCTTAGCTGAGCTAAATTAGCCTAACTAAACAAAATTAAGTGTGATAAAAATTTAGCTGAAATAAGCTGACTCGAGTTTTATGAAAAAAGCTGCGCGAAGCTTAGCATTTCTTGAGTTCATTCATTCTTATTAATGCATTTTTAAATGTTTAGGATTAAAAATTCTTTTAAATTACAAATAGATAATTTACATATTTGAAAAAAAATTTTTTTTTACTTATGAGTTTAAAGAATTAAAAAGTTCTCAAACTAGAAACTTTTTCAAGGGAGAAACTTAAGACTTTGAAAAAGTGTACACAGGATCACTAAACATTCTACTCGTTCAAGTGGTACCTAAAAATATTCAATATCCTAACGTATCCTAAAGTCTTTGCGAAATCGCACTTTAATATAGAATTTGATCTTGTACTTTAGTCAAATTAGCAATAGAGTAATTTAAACGATTGTTTAGCGCGTTTGCTTGCCTTGTTGCTTATGGTTAAGAGATATGTGAAAAGTTTAGACAACTTTTTTGAAAAACATGACAACATCTTGAATATGACTCTTATTCAAATCCCTTATAACAAATTGCTTACGAGATATTAATTTGGTAATGAAGGGTCGCTGTTTTCGAAAAAAGAGTTTTCGGAATTTTCATTGTAATAAGAAATATTCTGATTGGATTTTAATTATTAGATACTTCAAGTGTAAGGATGAAAGTATTCAAATACATTTTTCTGCAATTCGAAATCTAAAAACGATGGAATGAAGAGTGAGGGTCGTTTTTTTAAACAATAACATTTTTTGCAAAGAAAATGTCACATTCACTTTTTTAATCATCTAGGGGATATTTCTTTTTTAATAAAAAGTACTCCCAGGATTTATCAAAAATATATCAAAACCTTAAAAAATGGGATTGAACTTCCTAACAGTGCTTACCTCAAATTTCGTTCAAACCATGTATACTGACTTACTTTGAGGCGCTGATTACGATTATGACTATTAACATTCCCCCAAGTGGGAATAGAAGGGAGGCCTGCAAAAGCGGTAGGATTGTGACCAAAATAACAGTCTGTCCCCTTACAGGTTTCGCTGGAGTAAGAACACTTCCAATTTCTTTAATTAAAAAATTTACTTGGCTAATGAATTTTATTTTATTGCAAATAAAAAATGTGGAAAGGAGGTGGTTGATTTTGGTCACATCTTCCCCCTTTTTCAGGTCTCCTTCGGTACCACTCCCTTCGAGGTGGGTCGTATGATATTGTTGGCACTTTTCGAAAGTTTAATTCAAAATTTATAATTTTTTCTATATACCATAGTTCTTTTGGTAAGAAATACCAAGCCCCGCCCCCCCTTCTGATACTTTATTTTTGGACCAAAAAGAAGAATTTTCAAAATGTATCAAACTTTGAAATAACACCTTTTTACCTTTAACTTTTTTTTACAATTTTAAACGTAGATAAGGCGAAGAGAAGAATCTTTAAACATTAACGAGACGAACCAACGCAATATATGTTTGAAAATAAACTCATTGTAAAAAAAACAATAAATTAATTGAAATAAAATGTCAGTTTCGATATTCTCATTCATGAAAGTGTGTAATGTAATCGTCGAAATTTCCGTATGACTGTATGTATGACTGTGTGTCTGTATTTATGTATGAATGTATGTCTGTAAGTCTGTATGAGAGTATGTCTGTAAGTTAGTATGACTGTTTGTCTGTAAGTCTGTATGTCTTTATGTATATATGTATATATGTCCCTTATGTATGTATGTTAATGTACCTGCATTTTGTGGTCACGCCACTTTTAGAGGATTTGTCCAATCGAGTCAGCCTTCAATACAATATTTTTAGGGTCCCGAAATGAAGGACAAGTTCGTTAGCCAGATATATCCTAGCAAAATTAAGAAATTTTCAAAAAATAATACAAGTTTTTTTCTAATACATTAAGAAATTTCAATCAAAATGTTTACAAAATATCAAATTTATTTCGACATAATCCCAATTAAATTTTTTGAATATACCAAAATTAACCCTCAGAGGCCATACCTCTCTCCATTAACGTGAAGGCCATACGGGTGCAAATCTGGTTTTCACGATTTTAATTGTTTATACCCTTTCAATTT
>CAKNWW010338093.1:0-10337 GCA_932074435.1 Andricus kollari | reverse complement strand
AACAATCTTTCCGTTTTTCAGATGAATTTTGGCATATTTATCCAATCCAAAGTCCATCCCAATCTCTCCTGTGTACTTCGCGACGATATTTATGGCAGTTTGAAGTTTGCCTTTACAGGAGGCATAGAGGTTCAGGTCATCCAGATAAAATACATGAGTGACCTCATGCTCGCGCTGGTTAGTCTCGCCACAGAAGCATCCAGAAGAATTTCGTAGTGCGAGAGATGGAGGCAGAAGTGTGATGCAAAAAAGCAAAGGGCTCCTGGTATCGCCCTGAAAGACGCCGCTCAGGACGGTCACGTTGTTTGTTGCCACACGATAATTAAAAAAAAAAAAAAAAAAAAAAAAATGGGCATCTCTGACTTTAATAACAATGCATCTCACTATGTGTGGATACACCTTCAAGCTTTCCAACAGACAGATTATAAGTCTATGAGAGGTTGAATCGAAAGCTTTCCGGTAGTCAATCTAGGCCATTGAAAGGACGCGCTGGTGAGCTGCAGCGTCTTTGCAGACACACCTGTCAATTAGCAGATTCTCCCGACAGCCTGCTACACCTTTTTTGGAGCCACGTGGTTCGTACATCTCACGCCACACAGGCTCAATTCGCCGAACATTCCTGTTGTTTAGAAAAGCTGTAAAGTTGTTATGCAGTGTGTTCAAACAAGTTATTGGCCTGTAATTCTCTGGGTTGAGAAAAATGCGTTTTTTCGTTAGGAGTATAGTGGGTCCTAACACCAGCTACTGCGGAATGGGCATCTCTGACTTTAAAAATGAGGTGAATATACGGCCCAAATGTTGGTGTGTAGAAGTAAACTTCTACCAACTTAAGCGCTAGGGCAGCTAGACTTATCGATAATAGTCACAGTTCGATTAAACGAATTTCGGGACTCGTTGAGGGCAGCCTCCATCGTAATTGGAAATGGGCTGTGGCACTGGTGAGGGCAACCGTGCGAAACTACCTTCCCAAGGCAGTAGTATCTAAATGGGCAAAGAAGATTAAAACATGGAAAAATCTGTCACCAGCAAATGCACTCGTGGAAGCTGCAATGTTTGCTGAGGGTTTGCGTAACTTGGCATTCAGCGAGGTTGAGATAGTGGAGAGGGATGTCACTCACACTTTTTTCTTGGACGCTCTGGTGCCGGCAGGGGCTTTGGCGGATAGGGGCGATGAGTTGGAGCACGCAATATCGTTCAGTAAGATGTTCATAATTCCGGGGTCACACTCCGAGCTGTTGCCTTCTACCAAAGTTTGTCCTTTCTACGTCTACCAGACCCTTAAGCATGGTGAAAGAGAAGAGTTACCTGCCGATCTTTTTAAAATTACGGGTAAGTCATCAATGATTAATGTTGCGCCCTATTTTGTAAGCGGCATCCTTTCCAAGAACTCAAACTCCATGGGATGGATTGCGGCCTGTGCGGCTAAACATAACAGTATGATGCACGCTTTAAACGGGAACGTGAATGTAGAGGTGAACATCGAGGCCAGTGTTGAACCTGAGGCAGAATACGCGGGTAAACAGTTTTTGGATAGCCCTTACGTAACAAAGTTTAATGATATACCCGATGTAACTACAGTGGATAAAGCAAAAGAATACACTGCTAAACTGTATTTCTGCGATGGTACTGACTCACTCTACGGATAGAACGGCAGAACGGATAGCCCAGGCCGTTAAGAAAAGGGATGACTCTGAGCACGATGAGGAGTCAGAGGAACGCGTGGTTAACAAAGCATATGGAGCTATCCACAAAGAAGTTCTGCAAGGACTGGGCCCACGACCTCGTCCCACTTGTGATGTTACAACAGTGACAGCTGAAGCTGATTCGCTTATGAGTGCTACTAGACCGACTCGATCACCGGAGTTGCCGAAGGGCGTGTATGGGTTGTGTTCTAAATCCAGAATAGTTGTTACATGCGTCTTCAGGAGTTAGCCTGTGGGAGTAAAGAATGAGTCAAAGATGAGTAGTATGCCTGGCATTAGACCTGCAATACGTAAATACCCCACAATAGTAGACGGGATCTTGACTCCTCTGAGAGATAGAGAGGATAGTGAGTCCGAAGTTGATCCTATGGACGGTACTCCCTTTTGTCCTGACTTATCTGAAGTTTCCTTGGTTCGTATGTTCAAGGATAGATTAAAGTGGATAGGCGTGGGGTGTAGCCCTTCGCATAGACACGGAGAACTCCAGAGAACGGGTACCCATGAGAAGCTGATGTCATCTGGCCAGGGGCCTGAGATAGTGGCTAACTTGCTTAATCGTAGACTAGTTGACTGGATTTGGGGATGCATTACAGCCGCACCGTTGGTAATGAGTGCCCTGGATAGCGGTACCGCTCATACGTCAGTTGACTGGAATTCACTGGGTATAAAAGTGGCTCTAATGGAGGACCAACGCGAAACAAGAGTTACTAACCCTACAGGAGTAGACTGGGCTTGTCCGAAGAAGGGATTACCTGATCGATCTTTAATATCGTTAATAGACGCAGAAATGATGACATTCAGAGGTACAGTGATAACTTTTCCGTACTTAGAATACTGCTTTAAGAACAGCAAGGAGTGGGACGTGATGTCTAGATATTGTCACACCTGACGTCAGTCAGATTCAAGTTATAATTTAAAGAGATTGAATGAAAGAAATCAACGGTGTCTTTAAGTCCCTTAATGACAGTCAGAATTTTGTTGAAGTCAACGATTCCAAATATAGCTTCCTTCCATGGCTGGGGCCACGATTTCAGTAATAATTAAATTTAGACATTGTCCAGGAACGACCTTTTCAAACGTTAGTTCGACCCGAACCCTTGATTTTTATTAGGAATCAACGGACGTCGCCCTTCAAACTTAACCAACGGAGATGCGTTTCTACCAAATTCAAACGAACAAGGACGGCATCGAATGATGGCATCATCGGATCTAATTTGATAAATTTACTTAACTTACACAGACAGATTTATGGACAGACGTATGAAACTTTTGGATCTTTAGTCGACGAAAGACAGAGCGCGCATATAAGTGATATAACGGCGTACATGCTTGCAGCCATTTAAATTCGAAACTAGCAGAGATCATTTTCCACTGTCCAGATTCTGCGAATCAGCTTATTGAACCCTGAATAGAAATGGCGAATCGGTCCCAGTAAGTCGAATATGAAATCGCTGGTATTTTCTTGAATCCTTTCGAATTTTGGTACGTGCTTTCTATTCCATTTTCTTATAATTTGAGTACATTAGAATTAAAAGGGAGTCAGTGCGTCAGTTATTTAAAAGGAAACACTTTTTATCATTGAGATCCATCGGTAACAGGGCAGCCGAAAAAGGGAACATCTTGAATTAGTAAGATGGTAATCATGATCTCACCAAATCGAACAAATTGATCAAATTAATTTGACAGCTTCTACCGCCGGTACATAATAGTAACTAGACCTCTTTCACAGGTTTTTAATTTTAAAATCATGATAGCTTACGTAAAAGTTTGTTATTTGCATTGACATACAATTTTCAAAAATAGCAATTCAAATGAAAATTCGAAGAAAAAAATACAACGGTTTTTTTATGTTTTAATTAATTTTGATACAACTTTAGGCTGCAAGGATTATTATGTTTCATTTTACAATTGTTTCATTGAATTAACTATACAAAGTCTGCAGTGAATCGCAATTTGGAACAAATTTCATCAAAACGTGAGGGAAGATTGAGTAATATCTGCCTACATGACATTCCTTTATTTCATCTGATGTCATATTCTTAACATCATCGCTTATCATATTTATTTCTATGCTTAAATGATTTTTATATCTGTGGCACAAGAAGAAGAACCAGGACAGCGTTTGCCATTGGGATTCCATTCTGACTCTAGTGAATCGTAATTTTCAAAAGCTTTAATAAAACTATTTGGGAAAATTGGGTGATTTTTGCCTACTGGACAACACCTTACTTCATCTGCAGTCAAATTATCAACTGCGCCGCTTATTATATTTATTTTTATTTGGGAATTATTTTCATCTGTTCTATATATTCCATGAAGAGTCCCACTATAATCCAATATTGCAAAAACGTTACCACTGGATGTCGATAATACAATATATTCTTGGTTTGTCCGAAGCACATAGTTCGTATGATCTATTCGCATTCGAATTGGTTCATAGGCAGGAAAAACGTATCTTCGAAATTCAAATCGCTTGTTCTGGTTTGTGCAAGGAATAAGTCGAACATAGCCAAGTTGTTCTATTGCACATCTAAGTACTTGAACAGAAAGACGCCTTCCCGGAGAGGACCTGGACCTGGCACGAAAAGAAAGGTCCTGAAGTGAAGTCCGGTCAGGTGAGTGTTGTCTGTCAGAAGAAGAAGAACCAGGGTTACCTGCTGTATTAGGATTCCATGCGGTCTGTAGTGAATCGTAATTTCCTAAAGCTTTAATAAAACTGTAGGAGAATATTGGGTGCTTTTTGCCTACTGGACAATCTCGCATTTCATCTGGGGTCAAACTATCAATTGCGCCGCTTATTATATTTACTTTAATTCTCGATTTAGCAGTATTTGTCGTACAAATTGAACGAAGAATCCCGCTATACTCTAATATTGCCCAAATGTCACCGTTTGATGTCGATAACACAATATATTCTTGGGCTGGCACGCGACTATGTTTTTTTCCTCCTATTCGCAACCTAATGGGTTTATCAGCAGGAAAAACGTATTTCCGAAATTCGAATCGTAGGTTCTGATTTGCGCGAGGAATAAGCCGAATGTATCCAAGTTGTCGAAGTGAATACCCAAGTACTTTAGGTGAAGCCGGCCACCCAGGAGGCGGCCTGGCTTCGGCATGAAGAGGAGGCTCCTGAGGAGAAATCCGGTCAGTTGAATGCTGCCTGTCAGAAGGAGAAGAACCAGGGTTACGCTCGCTATTAGGATTCCATGTGGACTGTAGTGAATCGTTGCTTGTTAAAACTTTAATGAAACTTTTGGGAAAGATTGGGTGACTTTTGCCCACTGGACAATCTCGCACTTCATCTGGGGTCAAATCATCAACGACGCCGCTTATCATATTCACTTTAATTCTCGATTTATTTCTATTTGTCGTATGCATTCCACGAAGAATCCCGCTATACTCTAATATTGCAAAAATGTCACCATTGGGTGCTGATAATACAATATGCATTTGGTTTGGCATGGGAATATGCTTATTTGTTTCTGGTCCCAATCTAATTGGATAACCATCAGGAAAAACGTATCTTCGAAATTCGAATCGCAGATCCTGATTTGTGCGGGGAATAAGCCGAATGTATCCAAGTTCTCCAAGTGCGTATCCAAGCACTTTAGGAGAAGGAGCTCTTCCAGGAGGCGACCTGTCCCTGGCACGAACTGGATGCTCCTCAGGAGCCTGAAGTGTACGACGGGAAGGAGAAGAGTGACAGCGAACCGGGCGGGGAGTGTCAAGGCAATCTCTGCTTGACTGTGAATTTATCTCTGCAAAAAGAAATATAGGATTAATGTTTGTTGCTGAACAAACTTCAAAAGGAGCTTGATACTTTATTCTCGTGTTTGGTATAAAATCCTTCAAAAGCATGAGTAAAGCATTCTGTAAAGAAAAGTTGTGCCATAAGAATGTCAGGTTAAAGATGGTTCAGACTGACTCTGGTTGAATTTAACACAACTCATTGTTTTGTTTTTATTTTTGGAAATTATTCTGCTTTTGTTAAACACGACCTGGAGTTCTGATAAACTTCATGAAATTCTTTTAATTTCTTTTAAGTGCAAAAGAGCGCAAGTCCGAGTATCAATGCACGTTAGTCACTTCTAGATAATTGCAGTACCATTTTGGTTTAGAAATTATTTATTTAGAAATTACGTTCGTAAGGCCAACTGTTTGGTGAAAAATCAAAAAATTAATATCGTTATGTTCTACTATCTGGCCGAAGCTGTATCTTCATTGGCTGAAAATGCTCTTGTTGTTCTAAGTTGAGCTTTTAAATTTGATAATTCAACTATCCTCGAGTATATTCGCCTTCGCAGGTTGAATATTAAATTATTTGGTTAAAAATTCGATTGTATTGCGAAAAAGTAATTTCTTCGTTGTAAGCTTAGTAGTATATTATGCACAAATGGGAAGAAGATGGACATTATTGATGCATGTATGTTTTAAGTGAGAGCCGTAGGAGCCGACCCGCTTTTCAAGTTCGTTGACATGTAACGGCCGTTATATCTATGACGTCGTGATGCCGTCCGAGACGAGGAACGCCGAGCCTGGCTCGCATTCATCTCGTTCATTCCTCGGTCACGTCTGGTTTTCTCAGGCACATCCCAGGGTTTGTCTCTTCACATTCTTCCTCATCCTGTCTCATGCTTCCTCGTAATCGCCTCGGTTTTTCCGAGGAATGCGATAGTTGTGCACTAGTGGTGCGGACAGATTGCGGGAGCGTTATATTGATACCCTGACGTGCTAATGCTAATAAGCGTTCTTTGGTGAATAGTTAAAGTCGAATTATGATTATATATTATACTTTTTTGTGCATTACTGATTAATTTGATATTAAACCAGACTATTCTACGATTTTTTCAAAGGTTCAACTTCACTCTGTTTGTACGTTATTTTGTCCTTATTAAAAATGTATTTTGCCAATTATAACAATAAAATGCATTGAAAAACTTTCTTATGTTCAAAATGTACTTCCAAAACATCGAAAAAATCAGAGCCTTAAGAAAGAAGAGTTAATTTGAAAAATTCAGCGACTCGGCATTTTTAATGATCTGATATTCTCAACTTTATTTGAAGTACATTTTAAACATGAGAAAGCTTTTCTATGCTAAACAAGATTATGTGCAGAGCTTCTAGACTTTTTTTCATTTTCAGGTGCTTATATAAAAATAAATTTTTCCTACAGAAATTTAAAAAGTAATCTAAAGAAATTGTGAGAATTAGTCATCTTATGCAGATTAAGAAACAAAAATAACGGTTATGATTTTTGCAAATCTGCAATTAAAAAATTATTTTCTTTTATTCCAACTTCGCCCAAACGCAAGATATCAATTAATATTCAAAAAATTCAAAAGATTCCAAAGATTTAAAAGAAAATATAGAATTTCACATAGATTTTGCATAAACTAAAAGGCTTTCCGGAATTCACCAAGATTTCCAAATTTAAAGATTTCACAAACATTTCAAATAGTGATATTTTCAAATTATTACAAAAGATTTATAAAAGATTTCACCTGCATTTCAAAGAATTCTTAAACTCTTTAAAGGATTTTAAAAAATTTCACAAAGATTTTTAAGATTTTGCTAAAGTTTCAAGAGATTCCTAAAGATTTCACAGACATTTCAAGTTTTTACATAGATTTTGCATACTTTAAAAGAGTTGACGGAATTCACAAACATTTCCAAATATTTCAAGGATTTCACAAACATTTCAAAGATTTTAAGATTTTTTTAAATCTTTAAACTACAAATGTCCTGAAAATCTACCCATCTTTTTACCTTTCTGTTTCATATATTCTGTTTTTATAATTGGCAAAATAAATTATTAATAAAAACGAAGCAAAAGACTAATAGAGTGAAGTTAAATCTTCGGTAAATCGTAACATAGTCGTGTTTGATATCAGATTAATCAGTAATGGACTAACAAGTATAATATGTAATCCGATTTCGACTTTAACTATTCACTGAAGAACGCTAATGAGTTTTAGAGTGTCAGAGTGGCAAAAGAACGCTCCCGCGAGCTGTCCGATCTGCTAGAGCACATATGTCGCATTTCTAGGAAAACCCGAAGCGAGGAACGAGAAAGGACGCCACGAGACGAGGAAAAATCAGATGTGGTAAAACGAGATGCAGGTATGTCTCGGCTCGTCTCGTCTCGTTCCTCGGGATTTCTCGCTCGGCGGCAACACTACTATGACCTCATAATTTTTTACGACATAAATATACAAATGGCCATTATATGAATATAAGTTGGAAAAGGGGACTTTATTTTCGCTTCACAGGCCTGAGAAATGGCCGCATTCATGCATGCATTACATAAAATATAATAAAAGTGTTAGATATATTATATTAATATATTCACCAATAGAATTAAAGATGACCGCCAGAGTAAAAGCAAAAGTATGTACCATCCTCATTTTCGTAATGTAGAGGAAAAACTGATTAATGCTTCAGTGATTAAGTGGGTCAACAAATGTAACGAAAGAATATTCTATTGCACCATCAGAGTACATTTATATACGTAAGTAGTCGTTATCTCACATAAATGTGAAATGACGACGGAAAGTTTATTGAATCATTTAAAACTACACAGAAAAGTTTAGGTGGAATGAAGAACAAACAATAACATGATAAAATACGTGTGGTTTGGTTTCTTCTCTCCAAATCAAATCAAATATTCTTACCTACTTGAACAAATAAGATTTAAAAAGATGCTCAGTACGTAAACATATTGAAAAGGAAAATCTTTAAGGAAAAGTACCGGGCTAGGATCTTTGTGACTTTTTCGACTTATTTCGAAAAAATTGACCTGCTGATCGGTCGGTGGCGTACTTGGTTAACGCCCCACTTATGGATAGTGACGTTCCCGGTTAAAAAAATGGGCTGAGGCAGATTTTTTTTTGTTCTTCAAAATTTATTTGTCCGAAGTAATCGTTTTAATATCGAAATTCATGTCAACCTGGCAAACCTCGATTCACCCATCAAGTGTAGTTGTACTTGACAATTACGTCATCTTTCGTAAAGACAAATAGGAGCGGAGAGGATTTTTGGTTTTTATCTTTATGTCTTAGGGAGGTCTTTTTATGGGGGTCATTTATAAACCTCCAAATGCCTATTTTGGAACAGAACTTGAATCAGACATTTTTACCATGTATCTAACTTCAATAATATTATTCTCACAGGTGATTTTAATACTAATTTGAATGCGATTTGCAATCATACTAAATATTTAACAACTATGAGACATGCTGCTGGGTTATCTATTGTTCCACATAATTCCACCCATCATACTAATCACTCCAATTCTGAATAGTTTCCGTAATCAAACCCAAATTAGAAATTTTGCATACGTATACGAGTGTAACTTTCAGGAGCACTTAATGACCCATCATTGGGGAAAAATACTAAGCATTGAAGATATTAATAGTAAATTTAATCTTTTCTGCTCTTCCTTAATTTATTTGCTCGATCAGTTTGCATCTTTGCATGATCCACATAAACATAAAAATTCAGCTCCTTGGATCACAGTTGAATTTAAGAACCTTAGGAAGGAACGTAATAATAAGGGTCGCCTGGCAAAGAGAACTAAAAATCCACTGATACAAGCACAGTTTCGTCAGCTAAGGAAATCAGTGCAAACAAAGATCAGGGATTCGTATAATCAACATAATTACAATGCTATAAAGAACCAGAATAAAAATGAAAATATCTGGCACTTACTTAGACGTTTATGTCTAATTCCACTTAAGAATTAAGCTTCAGCTCATACTTTTCCAACTAATGATTTATTAAAAGCTTTCACAAATCTACCATCCTTCAACTCTTCAAACTCTGGTATACCCCTTACAGCAGTTCAGGCAAGCTCGACTTTTCGAGATACTGATTTCTGTTTTTTAGACATAACACCGGAAGTTCTTTACGAGAAACTCTTCGAAATAAAAGCTATTGCTTTAGGAATCAATGATATATCGATAATGATGATTTTACTAGCTACTAGTAATACTAGTAATTTCCCCGTTACTCCTTCACATGTATAACTCTTCCCTTCAGGTGGGATTTTTCCCTGATCTATGGAAAAAAGCGCTGATTCGCCCTATTCCTACGGTTTCTAGTCCCTCTTCTGCTACTAATTAAAATTCGTTAAAAATTAAACAAATATTTTCGGCGAATGTAGGTTGAGAGCGTGAATAATTCAATGTCATCATTTGAGGGAAAACATCTTGAAGAAAAACCTTGCTAAAGGTGACGTAATCAACTTCTAATTGCTTTGATAAAGCTGAAAGTCTTACACAATTGCCTTCTTTTATCAAACATATATACTTATCACTACTAACATTTTTGTATAAAATTTGAACTTATATATTATATATTCTTTCTAAGTAAACAATTTTATTATTTCGTTTCCAAAAAATGCGAGAAACAAAAAACGATGCTAAGCTAAAACTGTCTTATAAAAATTTAATCTCTTACCTTCGTTTAAGAAAATAAAATTTTTAAACATCTTTAAAATTACTTTAACTCGACGCCCCTCAAGCTACAAAGCAAAGCAGATTTATGTTTATACATCTTCGATAAACTTCACCTTCAACTAAAATTTTACATTAATCAGAGATATCGTCTAATAAATTTAACATCATCTGAAATTGT